>JAJEJO010000192.1:306378-322632 GCA_020662805.1 Glaucomys volans | reverse complement strand
TTGTTTGTGTCTGTTAATAAATTTTTTTCATTCTCTGCTATTTTTCTTTTTTTTTTTTTTTTTTTTTTTTTTTTTTAGAATAAGTGAAAAGAGAAATTATCTCATTATCTTACCCACACCAGATTTTTGGTGAAAGTATTTCATTTACTCATTTAACAAGTATTTCTTGATCATCTATTTTATGTAAGACACCAGAATTAAGTCAATCTCTCTTTTCATGGAATGTATGGTCTAGAAAATCAACAAATTAAAAACACGCTGTCATATTTTAGTATTCGAAGCATATCTAAGGCTCAGAGGTAGCACAGGAAAGAGCTTTATTATTCTCAACATAACCTCCAGAATGCTGCTTTTAAAAATTGTCAAATCATCATCATTATTCTGTTCAAAATCCTTCATTGGCTTCTTTTTTCTGAGTAAATGCCAAAGTCGGATGGGGCCAATAAGTCCCTGCATGATTGAAGTCCCCTGCCCATTGATCCCCTCTCTATTTCCTTTCTTTTCATCAATCTTTTTCAATCACTCTGATTTCCTTATTATTCCTGAAATATGGTTAGGCATTTTTCTGGGATTTTATACTTAGTACTTCCTGTTTTAGAGCATTATTCCTCCAGATAACCCAATAAATGTATGTTTTCTCCTTTTTAGTGCACATAAAACCTTCTTATGAGTTCTTCTTTATATTGTAACTAATTGGGCTGGGGTTGTGGTAGAGCATTTGCCTTACATATGTGAAGCACTGGGTTCAACCTCAGCACCACATAAAAATAAGTAAATAATATAAAGGGATTGTGTCCATCTACAACCAAATATATTTTAAAAAATATTGTAACTAGCCGGGTGCGGTGGCACACACCTGTAATCCCAGCACTTGGGAGGCTGAGGCAGGAGGATCGTGAGTTCAAAGCCAGCCTCAGCAACTTAGCAAGGCATTAAGCAACTCAGTGAGACCCTGTCGCTAAATAAAATACAAAATAGGGCTGGGGATGTGGCTCAGTGGTGGAGTGCCCCTGGGTTCAATCCCCAGTAAAAATCCCCCCCCCCCCAAAAAAATATATATATATATATTAACTGATTTTTCCTTATTACTCTCCATTCCTTCTCCTTCCTTAGTGTTTTTCCATCACCTATACATGCATCCTCTATATGCTCATTTTTATGTACAGTCTGCCTCTTCATAATAGAATGTGTAAGCTTCCATGTCAGTTATTTGTGCTGTTTTCTTCACTCATCTACCCCATTACTGAGAATAATGTTTAGCCCAGTAAAACTGCTTAAGAAAGGCTAGGAGCGTAGCTCAGTGGTATAACATGTGCTTAGCATGCATAAGGCCCTGAGTTGGGAGCCCCAGCAAAGAAAGAGGAGAGAAAGAAAGAAAAAAAGAAATAGAAAGAGAGAGAGAAAGGTGCTCAAGAAATGTGGAGAAGTAATTTTTTTCATAAAGAAAGAGAGGTATGGATATATTTCCCAAACAGTCTTTTTTTTTCATTAACTACTCTCATTATCCTCAGGTGAAAAATACAATTTCATCTCTCTCATGACTTGGACATTGCTGTTTTTCTTTTAATTATTCTTAGTTTATAACTTCTGTGCTCATTGTACTTTCCTTTCTGATAATACCCTATTGATTTGTTTGTAGATATTTGTATTTTATGATCCTAGTCTGCTCTGGAAGATTATTTCAATCAGCAAGCCTTTTTAAAAGTAGCTACTCAATACTATATTTTCAGAATTGATATCAACTACTTTCAAGCATTGCATATTCAATGCTGACTTATAATTTTAGATACTATTTTTATTTATTCTTTAGAAAAAGTAATCAAGAAAGGAGGTAAAGATTGGTGGAGAAAAGACCCACTGGAGTCTTCCCTTAATGAAAATTAATGCAGATAAAACTAAATCTAGACTTTTTTCAACTTCTTCATTGAAGACCTGTACTTTCACATGCTTTATGCCCTAATTCTGGGATGCGAATAAATATGTAAACATTTATTATTATGTATTTTTGTCACTCTTTGAATGTATAAATCTAGTAGTTTGAACTCACTTTTTTAAAACTTTTTTTTGTTGTCTATGGGTAATTTATGTATGTATGTATGTATGTATATGTGGTGTTGAGAAGCGAACCCAGTGCTTCACACATGCCAGGCAATTGCTTTGCCGCTGAGCTACAACCCCAGCCCCATGAACTCACTTTTAATTTTTTGTACTCAAGCAATTTTAGTGACAATGTCATTATGTGTGTGTGTGTTGTGTGTGTATTTCATTATATATACATATGTATATTTACACACAGATATATGTATATGGATTTCAGCATAGTTGTGTGTTTTTAGCAAGTCACATAATTCCCATGTGCCATTTATTTTGAAAGAGTTGAAAAGGATGTAGAGCTTCTGCAATTCTTAAATGAAAAATATAATAGAAATATCAAATTCATAAAGTTGAAGAATTGAAGTGCCACTACTATTCCTCACTTTATTACGCTTTCTGACTTTATCAAAGTATAAAGTAATAAAAATTTTAAAAGATGAGGAAAATAAAGTTACAGTTTTTTTTTTTTTACTAAATAAACTGTATTCCTGGGAAAATAGTATCACGCTAGCTCTAAGAAGCAAGACTAGAACAAATATTAAAAAACAAACAAACAAGTAACAAGATTATATTGAGAAAGTAATATAAGTAATATATTGAGTAAGAGTAAATCTTGGAGGAGATGTGATAATGTTCCTGGAATTGAAGGTTCTGCTCACTACTCAACCAAAACTTAGGAGACATAAGTTGGTGGAAGAAAACAGGTTTATTCAAAGCCATTCTTGAAGAAATCAAAGGAGACGTTTCTGTTTCAGATCTCCATCTTGAGGGTGGTCAAGGGTGCAAACAACTTTTATGAGAGAAAAAGCAGATATGGTGGGACAAAAGGCAGGAAATAACACCTATGTGGATTTAGCGATGCTGTGCTTGCTGGAGAACTATGTTCAAATTCCAGTGTCCTTGGTGCCTGCCCAATCTAGGGGCTAGTTTTTCAGTTTCCATTCTTAGCATGAGGAAGTTAAGATGAAAAAAAAAATTTAACCAGGAAATGAAAATAATTAATTTGGAGCTTTTAATTTCAAAGGGACTCTATTGTAATGATGCATGTAATAAACTGTTTCAAATTAGGGTTAATATAATGGCAACTACTTGCTGAAAAGCCCAAGTGTTATTAGGCCTGACCTCACTGGCCTGAAAGACCAGGGTATTGATTCTCATCTTCTATCCTTTTACTGTTTACCAGGACTTACACTGAAGGTTGGCATGAGGAAAAGAGGAAATTTAGAACAATCAGATTATTCTCTTGTTAGCAATTTTAATAAATTTAGTAAAGAGTAGGTTTAGAATAATTAAGTGAAATGGTTTCCTGTGTTATTAATATCCTTCAAATTTTTTATTATGGCCCTTCAAATCTACAAACTTTAGGATATGAACTAGTAGTTACAAAAGAAAGAAAGCTTAGCTTAGCCTGAAGCTGATTTATTTGTGTTAATAATTCTGATGATATTAGGTCTCTAGTGAAAAAAGCCTCCTTCAGGCAAGTAAGAAAAGAAGGGAGTATTCCAAGACAGACGTCCGTTTGCCTGAATTGAACTATAATCATCTCCCTGAACTAAGAGCCTTGGAAGGCATAGGTATGTTTATGATGCTTTTAAATTTTCAACCCTTTTGTTCACATTATAAAATGTATTAAATAAACTAACAAAATATTAGAAATAATTTATGGTAACTTTATATATTTAAGTAAACATGTATATACTTATATGTTTAATAAGTACATATTGAGGGACATATGTAGAATGTGAAAAACTAACAAAATGTATATTTTTTTCATTGTATTTATGGTTGTTTTTATCTAGCTCGAAATTCTAGACTAATAAAGAAAGAGAACAAAATTCTTTCAGAATCTCGGATTCCTTCTCTGGCTGCTATTGACCTGCACACTCCCAATATTGCTTTACATCAGGTATTGAAATATTTGTAGTTAGAAGAAACACAGATCTCTTGCATACTCTATTTATTTTAAGGAAAATTTGCTCTTAAGATTTTCTGCTGAGATTTATAAAATTTTGCTTGCTAAAGTTTATTTTATAGGTCATTGCACGTAGTATCTTTTTTTTATTGCATTTAATATCTTATTGCATAAATATTATATAAGAACTTCCCACTGGTAGTAATAATTTTTTTTTTGGTTAAAAATGTGTGTGTGTGTGTGTGTGTGTGTGTGTGTGTGTTTATGTAGCCTAGCTATGTTCTTTATATAACAGTAGGCTTTGTGGGAATTTGTAGTATTTTACTGCATTAAGCCCAAAGTTAATTTTGAAAGAGTAAAACTCTGGAATTGTTTTTTATTCTTTCAGAATGAATTGTCTGCTTGAGATTTTTTTCCTAAAGACAATCCATTTTACAAGGTTAAAGGTTTTTTATTCCATATAGTCTTCCTTCTCCCGAATTTATTTTAGTTCCTCAGAATATAAATTTTTCTGCTCCTTTCCTCCTGAGAGTCTAGTGACATATATGTTAGACCTTTTGATATTTTCTCACAGGTTCCTGAGACTTTTTCCTAATCTTTTTTATTTCTATTCTTCAGATTGTACAATTTCTTTAACCACACTTCATGTTCTATTACCTCTCTATTCTGCAATTAAGCCCATTCAGTTAGATTTTTTAAAATTTCATATAGTGTATATTTAATCCTAAAATATCCACTTGATTTTTTTTGTGCTAAGTATTCCTGACCCTTCATTCATTTCAAGTATATTTTCCTTTACCTCATATAACATAGGCATAATGGTTGCTTTGAAGTCTTAATATGATGATTTCGACTGGTTTTTGTTTTTGTTTTATAAGTTTTGTAATAAGTAAGTGCACCCTGACAGACTAGAAGTGTCTTTTGACATAAATGTGTAAACCAAGAGACCAAAGAGTAAATGTCCTCTGACTTCATTCTTTCCCATGCAAGCAACTTGAGCTATGAATAGTTAATTCTAAGCATCTGATATTTGAACAGCCAGAATTGGAATTTTGGAGGAGTGAGACATTTGGAATTACTGAGAAATTATTGAGAAGCTTGAATATTTTATAGGTATCAGGATCTCCCCAGTCAGATGATTCAGAGGCTGACTTGCCTCGGATGGAACACCAGCACTGAGAATAAGTTTAGTTCTGAAGTGGGTAAGTCTGATTTCTCATATTTAAAGCTGTGTCACCTTTCATGAGAAATATTTTGTGGTTTTCTGAGAAAATTTTCAGCCAAAACATTCTCTGGTGATTGATTTCATGAGAATTCCTGCCAGGGAAGTTGTGCCACTTAGAAAATCAAAAGTAGCATTTGTCTATGAAGTGAAATCTTTTTATAGAGCTTATATCTCTTGATTTTAAACTAATCTGCATTTTATTAGATATAGTAATGTGAATTTAGGGTGACAAGTACTCAAGAAGTTTATGTACTTTATCTCCCTTTTTTGGTATTTTGTCCTGTGGGCTTGTCAAGCAAGATAGATTGAACCATGACTTGGTATTCTCTTTCCCAGTAAAGAGGGATCAGCACTATGCCAAATGATAACTTTGCTTTTAAATACAGTGTTTTTGTACTAAAAAAAGGTAAACCTTTTGGAATGATAATTTACCATATGACCTTACGCAAGTCAGTTAATGTAATATCTCATTAACTCTTGTAAAATGTGACATTGTGATAAAATACTATGTTCCCATAATTTTTGTTATGGGAATTCATCTGTTAACCTCCACAAAACATTTTGAATATCTGTGATATCAAAGGTTAATTTGCTGTGAAGTGAAAAAAGCTTAAATTTTAATCCTTCATTTGCACAGCCCTTCCTAGATCCAGGGAAAGGTCTTTGCAATACATTTCATTTCAGTTGGTTCATGTGAACTATGAAGAACTAATTCACATAAACTGTATAAACTGCAGGCTCTACAAACCTTACATCTGTTTTTCAAAATCAGTCATTGTTTGCATAAAAGAAGATAATGTGCTATACATGATAGTTTGGATTGATTGTTATTCTAAAGATTATCTTTAAAATCTTATTCTTAATACATGTAATCTAGGGTTTTATTAGATTACATAGTACCCACCAATGTTATCAATTATACATTATGAGAAAGAGAAACAAATCAATTTCTAGAAATATTTTACATAAAATATTTGGTGGAATATTCTGTGCTTTTAGATGCTGCTCTACCACTTGAGATGACATCTCCTTGCAACTAGAGTGCTAATATTCACAGAGGAAAGATTCGTGATATTCATTATTTCCTTCTGAACTTCCTGCGTTTTCTAAGAAAGTTGCTTTGCAGAGGAAAGACAAAGACGTCCTTCAAGTGTTTCAAAGGAAGATTGAACAAGTTCACTTCCCCAACTGTTATCCTGTTATTTTTCCAGTCTGTTGATGCTTGCTCTTTCAAGATATATACAATGAAAGAATAGTGATATGGTTCTTGTTACATGAATGTGAATTTGCTGTTAGTAGATTGTATATTTAAATTACTAAGATTAAAAGTGAGTAAAAAAGGAGAGAGGCACATTGTAAAAAGTCTCGTTATTCATGCATTTAACTTTGTGTGATCTGTATAAATGTTTACAGTTGAAGAAAATGAAAATAACTCTATTATCAGTAAAAAATAATATTTCATTTACTTTAGCTATAAAAACACTTAAAAATCTTGTTTCTAGGCATTAAGGTGATATATAACTGCTGTCCAGGGGTGATGTATCTTTGGTTTCTGTGAGTGTTGTTAATATTCAGTGTATCATGGGAATCTGGCCTTTCTGCTGATCTAAGAACCACATTAATATAAACCTGACAGAGAAACTTTTTATTTCTAATGACTCAATACAACTCTGGCATTGTAAGATTCTGGTGCTAATGTACCTGTGTAAAGGAACATGATTAGAACAAGAGGAAAAGGAGAATATTGAAGGTGTACCTTGGAGTTGAATACTGTACTTCTCACTGAAAAAGAGTTATAAATACAAAATAGGTGATGGGAAGCAGGGCTACCTATTAATCAGGCCGATTTCCCTTCTCTAGGTCAATTGCTGTTGAATCATTACTGAAGAGGCTTTAGGGAGGGAATATCTGCTATTATGGACTCCACTCTTATTCACTGGTATTTTGAGGGTGGTAATAGAACCCAGAGAAGGTCCTGTCCCCTTGTTGTCTCAAATTCTTAGGCCTTATCAAAGCTTTTCCCTGAAGTACATTGTCATTTACCCACATTCCACACGTTGTACACAGGTCCACAACATTTTAGGTGGGAGGGTTAGACCAATTTAGCTCCAGGTTCTTGTTTCTGGGTTTCCAGCCATGTTTATCATTTTAGAGAGTAGTTATTAAGGGAACAGAATTTGAGTAAGATTTTTGCCTTAGCCAATTAATAGTGTGTTGTTTTTTCCTAAAAGCCTAGAACTTATCCCAAGAATTTAACTAGAATTTTTCTTTATTACTCCAAGGAACTCAATATTGAAATTCTGACCTGAGATACTTGGGCCTCAAAAGAGTAGGACATTCGAGAGGAAACAAAATAAACAGTTCCAACATATATGTCTATAGGTAATGACTAAATTGACATTTGATTTTGATTTTAAAACTTTATTTTTAACCTCTCACCAGGCATTTGACTAGATTAGTATGGCTAAAATGCTGAAAAAATTAGAATATCAGCATTAATGCTCTTCGTATTAATATATTATTTTTACTTTGAAAAATATTGCCAATGGACTCTGCAACATAGAAATCAGACAATATTTTAAGTGTCAACAACAGGTTAATTCAATGCTTTGTATGTAAAGAGAAGTGTGAAAAATATTAGCTCAGTTTCTGAGGGTCTAGGCCACTTACCTTCTAATTCCATACTTGCCTTAGGTATCTTTTGCCTATTTAAATACCTTGTGAACAAACTAAGAATCATTTACTCAAGTCTTTGTTGAGACTTGAAGATCATATCTGATTAGAACCTTGGCTAAACTATTTAAAAAAGATTTTTCAAATTGGGGCTGTAGATACTAAACCAAAATAATCTTTGTTTTTGGTTTATGGTTATTTACTCTCCCTTTACAAGGATATGATTTAGTTACATACTAATATGAACTATGTATATGTACTAGTGGGGGACAATAGGTTCGCTGTATGTGTGTATTTTAAAATAAATAAATATTATCTACTAAGCTCCATAGATGGTTTTAATTTATATTTAATTAAGATACTAAAAATAATATATATACACAACTGTATGGTATTTAATAAATGTTTGAAATAATGTTAATTTGTTTTTGAAAATTTGAATATAGGGAAACAAGTTAATTCCCTTTGTACAGCTGGTGATTATAAACAGCATAGTGATAAAATAAAGACTACCTGGCAAAAGTTGTGACAGACCCAGGTAAAGAACCCAGTTTTTCTGATTGAGAATTTCCTACCTGGTTGGGATGCCTGACTTCCTGTTTAAATAGGGAAATAGATGATATTTTTCCTTATTTTTTTGGTTCATTTTTCTTAGTTGTGCTACAAGTATACTCAGCTACATGTATACTCAACTGTGAATCTGACTAGACTGAAAAATGTGGTTGACTTGTTTTATAATCACCTTGTTTATAAGTAAACCACTGGCTGGGAATTAAAGAACCACCAGAGGTCTGCTCTAGAGGGCTAGTCTTGGTGTATTGGACTAAAATAATTTTTCTCTATTGTTTTGTGTTAAGTATGTTTACATTAGGAAGGAGCCCTTAACACTCTCCTCTTTTTATAAAAATTATTATATTGTTTTCTAAAGGGATTTATTTTTTCTCTTGATGACGTCAAATATAAAGTAACTTGAAAACGTATCTGCTTCTTAACATGTACTTCTGAGAGGTACCTTACCACAAATCTTGACCTCATCGCTTGTATACAACTTGTGATTTAGAGCTTTGTGTTTATAGATATGTGTGGATGGCTGACAGTAAATACATTATACCCTGAGAAATTTTCTATTCTTTTCTCTCTCACTCTCTTTTTATTTTTATTTTTGGTACCAGGGATTGAACCCAGGGGTGCTTAACCACTGAGCCACATCTTCAGCCCTTTTTATTTTTTATTTTGAGACAGGGTCTCACTAAGTTGTTTAGGTCCTCGATAAGTTGCTCAGGCTGGTTTTGAACTTGCAATCCTCCTGTCTTAGCCTCCTGAGCAGAGTTTTTGTTTTAAAGAAAATTTCTCTGCAAGGTGTGGTAGTGCATACCTGAAATCCAGTGACAGTGACTCAGGAGGCTGAGGCAGGAGGATTGCAAGTTAAAAGCCAGTCTCAGTAACTTAGCAATGCTTTAAGTGACTTCAGGAAACCCTGTCTCAAAATAAAAAATAAAAAGGGCTGGGAATGTAGCTCAGTGCTTATGTGCCCTGGAACCAAAAACAAACAAAACAAAAACATCCAGAAAACATCATTTGATTTTGTTTTCGGTGAAAATTAATGTTCCCCATCGTATAGCCTTATTCAATGATTTCATTCTTTACTTTAGCCTGCAGGATCATTGCCTGTAGAAGTGAGGAAGGTGTCTACAGTAAAATTATGGAAAATGTTTTGTCAGTTAACACGAATTAATATAAGAAAGAATCAGGGAAATTAAAGTGACATATCTTAATTCGGTGTATTTTATTGTCCCTAAACTAGGGTAGTAGCAAGAACAATACCTAATGTCACTCCCTCATTAAATTTTCAGTGTCTCTAAAGATTAGGAACAGCAACTTATTTACCTATTTCTGTTCCACATAATCTAGTACAGTATTTCTATGTAACAATCGTACTAGTAACTATGAAAGTAGGAATACTGTTCATATTTTATAGGCAAGATTAATGACTTAGAAGGTTTATTTAGTGTCTTTTGACAAATCAAAAAGCCATAGGAGTTTGTTGGCATAAAAAATAGTCATGATTACTTAGATCTGGAATTAATTTTAAAAACAAACATTTATTTAGATAATATAAACATTGGGAGCTTAGATTCCTGGAGCTCCATGCTTTCTCACTGATTCTAAAGGAGAGGAGGAGTTTCCTCACCCATCAAGCAAAACTTCGCTCTCATATATTTGAGCTTGAAGCAAATCTCTGTATGTGTTGGAGTCAGGGGGTGTGGGGAGGATGGTATGCACCAGTGGATTCTATTAGGTTCCCTTGTCTGAATGAAAGGAAGAGGGATTATCCTGATTGGCTAGCAGCCTATCCATGTACCTACATGGCCTCTGCGAAGCAGCGGAGGCCCAGATTGGACCTTAGAGAACTCGTCATAGGGCTCAACAGAGATGGACATTTTAAAGCTGCAGAAGGTATGCTTCATTTTAGATTTTGATTGATTCTGCCAAATTCTCCCCCCTCAAAGGCTTTACCAATTTATATCTCACCAACAATATACAAGAAAATCTATTTTCTTATATTAGCTATTATTAATAATTTTCATTTTGACCTGTTTGATGGGTGAAAATTCATGATTTTGCTTTGATTTACATTTGCTTGAATACTACTGAGGTTTCAAAATATTTTATTTTTTCTTTTCATGTGTTTGTTATTTTAATTCCTCCTTCTATGAATAAAAGATAGGAAAGATCTTTGAAAAAGGTAAAGAGAATTTTAGCTTAAGTTTTGGAGATTTTACTATGCATGTTTTTCCTACCTCTGAATAGCAACCTTTGCAAGTGCTAGATTCAGATAATATTAACATAGTCACATTTATTCATTTATGTTGCATATGAATATTTGTTTACATACATGTAATATGATTATATTCCAAATATTTTGGAGACCAAACATTATTATATTAGGAAATGTATGAAGAATATATTTTTGCATATTTACAGTCAGAAGAATGTGTTTTTAATTATACTTGTCTTGGTGGTCAGGTCCCAATTCTTTCATTGGGTCTTGGGAGGAAATAGGCTGATGAGAAATAAGCACGTTTCCAGGGTTGAGTGATGGAGGAGCTAGTTCTGCTTGAATGGACAATAATTTTTTTTAAGAAAGTTATCAAAGAACTGAGCTCGGAGTTGCTGCAATTGGTCTTTCATGTATTTCATTACTCCTTGGGCTCTGCCTGGGACTGCCCAGTGTTGCCATGCCATAATCCAGTAGGTGGCAGTAAAGACCCTGTCACTATAAGACACATCCAAGCCAAGAGGAAAAATTGGTAAAACATGGAATGAATTTTACCTGAGAATTATCATCTGTTCCTTTTTGTTCATGTATCAACAATAGTTATCCTTCTCCATTATATATGGCACAGTAATTAAGGGGCGCTTAATAGTTTGAACCATTAGGAGTGGCCAGGGAGAATTGTAGTAGATAGGCCATTAGGTGGTATCACCAGAGAAGTGGTGCTCCCTAATAGACATTGTTAATCCTTCTGGTAGTCCTGACTCATAGAGATTTATAACGCGTTTAGGGAGCGGAAGAGGCCAAATGCACTTGACTTCCTCAAGAGCTTCTGTGACTATGTCAGGACTCTCTTAATGTCAGCAGGTAGCCAGGGACACAACTCAGCAAGGCAAAGCCAGTGGCTGGTAGGAGCCTGGGGTGCTGGGAAGAAGCTGCAGACTTCACTGAGAATCCTGAGTAAAAGACAAAGAGGATGAAGAATCATAAAAGTAAAATGAAATGAAACGAGATGGATGATTAAGGGCAGAGTGGCAGGAAGGTTGATTAGGCCACCTCTAAGAATACCAATCTAATAAGAGATTTGAGCATCTTTGGAACTAACTGGAAACATGGTTCTCAAGTGTGATATCTAAATAAGTAGTAAAATGTACATCAATCCACACAATGAATGGAAATTTGAAAATTAGTCCACACTGTCATTAACTTGCTTTGTTGATTTTGTTAGTTTGCTTGGTGTAGCCCAAGATACATTTCCAACATTGATAGCAGTTGGCTAATACATGTAACTCAGCCATCAGTCCCCTGAAATTCTCAATTTGAAAAGTATAGGGTATAATTTTTTAAGGGAAATAAGCCATCTACTTTGTGTCTAAAATTTAAGCCCTCAAAGTAGCTGTTAACATACTGATTTGAAAAAAAAAATTAAGAAAATCAAAGAGGGACTATAGAAAAAAAATGATTTGCTAATATGGACATAGAACAACTTAAAAAAATATTCTGAAAAAACTTCAATTGTTAGACTGTATGAAATCTACCTCTATCCTGAGGGATCTAATTCTCTGAGTGAAGGAAATTGTGAAAGATATTTTCAAAGAAGTCATTTATTATGTACAGAACATGTAATAAACCTTCCATTTAGAACATAAGCCAGGAAGTAGACAAATTTTGTTGGCAGAATATAGGATTTTTTGTGCCTGGTGAACTGATATTTAAAGAATAACAGTTGAAAGAGTCATCTTACATAATGAGCTTTCCCAGAAAACTCCCCCCGCCCCAATGCTGGGAATTAAAGAGGGCCTCATAAATGCTAGGCAAGCACTTTACCACTGAACTACATCCCCAGCCAAAACCCATGTGTCAAGACTGGCCTTTGAAGAGAGATTTTACAAAGAGGATTGGACTCAAATTTTAAAAACAAAGTTATAGATACTGCTAATGAAAGTCTGAAAATTATAAAATGAGGTAACAATCAAATAAAGGATTCTCTGTTTACCATTAGAATCTGTCTTCTAACAAACTGCTAAAGGAAATTGTATCTGCAGTGAAACAGAATTTTTTGCTTTGGAATTCTTGAAAGGAGATTGAAAGCATGTACCTACCAATGACCAGTAACTTTTTATTTTGGAGGGATATGTGTGCCTTACTTTCCTCTCAACAGAAGTTCTTCCCCCCGCCCACCAGGGGAAGATTTTTAAATCTTGAGACTTCCCCTGGTATGTGTGAATTGATTTGGAAGGAAATAGTTTGAATATTAAGGAGGTTTAAAAATTCATTTATTTAACAAATACTTATTGCATCTCTATTATGTGCAGACGTTGTTCTAAGTCCTGGGGATAAAGGAGTAAAAAAAAAAAAAAATAGACAAAACCACTACAAATAATCAAGGTAGTTAAGAATATGTTGAGATACTTGAATGTGAATCATGCTAGGATAAAAAAAAAGCCAGGAAGTGAGCCCACGTGTGCACATCAACATTGGGTGGTCAGGAAACCAACAGGTGGCATATTATGGACATCCTGAAGGATGTGAGGGAAGGAGTCATGTAAATATCTGCAAGAACATAGACCTTGAGGAGGAAGTGTGCTTGGTTTGTCTGAGGAACACCAAGGAGGACAGTATATCTGAAGTGCAGTGAGAGGAAAAGAATGGTGTGAGATGAAGTTGGAAAGCAAGGAGGTGCAAATGGGAAGGAAGTATGGAGTCCAGGTCATGCAGGCCACCCTAAAGACCTCTGTACATCTGTGTCAAAAACTTTGGATGTAATTGTTTGAGATGGTCCCTTTTTTATGAATCATGTACAGTAACTGTTGCTTACCCTAAATATCCAATGTTGAAATTGAGAGAAGATATTTTTTGTTCGGAATGTGCGGGTTTCTGTTTTTGTGGTTCTCTGGTTAGCCAACAGAAGAATAGGATTAAATTTAAAACTTAAAAAAGTTTCTAGTTTATCAATTCAAGATGAAAGATTAAAGGAAGGCTGCATTCCTAGTTGTTCTGTTACCAGTAGGAGTCAGGATCAGGTTCCTGTTCCAAAGAGTTGAAGAATGAACACCAGGAATGCCACCAAGGTAAGCAGGCAAGCCAGGAATTTTATTAGAAAAGGAAGTGAGAGAAAGATTCAGGAACACAATGAACTCCCCACATAGTGCACCTGGGAGGGGCAAGAGTGCTGGTTAAGTCTTCTGGTGCTCCCCCTTTTAAAGGCACATAAGGAAAAGTCGATAAGCTCCTCTTGATTGGTTTTTGATATTTTAGTTGTCTCCGATGGACACGGGCTGGATTATGGATTATGCAGTCACTGTCAGCAAGATGGAGACATTTGCCCTTTATGAGAAACAGGAACTGTCTTCTAACATGTCTGGGCATGTTAAAATGACTTTCCTATGCTTGCCCTCTTGTCAACCTTTACTATCCCTTCCCCACTCTCCACTGCCTAGCCTTTTCTATCTCAGTTCTGTCGCTTAGGATTCATGCAGTGGGAGTACTGCTTCTTAGCAGGTGGCTGAAAGAGGGATTTCATTAAAATTCAATATTGAACAGTCATTGAATGTCTTAGAGACTCAGAAATATGAGTGTATTAAACAAAGAAGAAAGAGTACATGGAGGGAAAACAGAAAGAAACACAATGAACAGATTTGGTATGGAAAAACCCAAGATCAAAAAGAAAGTCTGAACTTTGCTGATCCAGAGGCTGCACTGTGCACTGGTGCTTGGAAAGTGCTGTTTCTCAACTGGCTGTGGAGAAGGGAAGAGGAGTCATCTTGAGGTGGCCTTAATGCTGCTTCTGCTGCTGCTGAGTCAGGAGGTCATAGCAAACACTACCATGATGTCCCAGTAAGTGCCTAGCGCGTACCTAGCAGAACATGAATGAAACAGATACAGATAAGATTTTACTAGTGAAATTCAAGTTAGAAAAGCAAAGGGGAGACCAACTTGCTTCTCTTTTGAGTCTGGTGGCTCATGTGACCAACTGAAGTGGGCCAAGAATCTAAAGAGCCAGGTGTGAATACACTCAGGGATTAAGCCTGGGAAGACTGTTCATGGGCAACAGAGTGTGTGGAGGATTGATTTCCTTGCCCCATGAGTAGAATTCTTGGAAGGCTCCTGAGATCCAGATCCTTGATAAAGATTGGCAACTGCCAGACTCCAGGGGTGTGTTGATCTAATCTCTCCAGAGCAGACACCACCCAGCAAAACCTCTGAGGCCTGATGAGACCTAAGCCCCACCAGTCGTAATTCCCTTCGTAGAATTCTGCAGCAGCATATCCTGGGAGTGCATTCCTCTGGTCTGTGCAGACAAAACACCAACTGACAGCACTTCCCCTTCCATGCTACCTCATGCTGGTGAGAAGGGAAGCCAAGACCTCATTCCAACCATCTTTAGTCTTAGGCCATTCCAACTGGCATCTTGGAGAGCAACACAAAAAGAAGGGGTTAAAAACACCTAGCCCTTGCTCTCTCTCTGAGAACATAGATCAAGAAGAAACAAAGAAAGTTGGGCATAATGGTGATCATCCAATGTGTTTGACTATTTTGACCACCTTAGCAGAAATGATTCCTTCATTTTTCATTTAAGAATTGTGTGTGTGTGTGTGTGTGTGTGTGTGTACACATGCATGCACATTCTTGCTGTGCTAATTGGTTCATGGACATGTGTACATACACATATTTTTTTTCTTATTTTTAGCATTTTAAAATGTTATTCTTCCTTATCTTTTGAGGGTTAAGATTTTTTGTTTGTATATTTTAGTTTTGTTTTGTATTGTTTTCATTTATTTCTCTTGTTTCTCTTTCTCTTTTCTTCTCCTGACAAATTTTGTTGCTCTTTCTTTCTACTTTATTTCTCCTTCTCCTTCCTTATAACCACCACCTGCTATGTCTCTTCTGCATTCTTTGTTCACTTTTTGAAATTGTAAACTCTTTTCTACTTTCCTATCATATTTTCTCTTCACAATATTTTTTATCATCTTTCCGAACTAGTTGGTTTATATAACTCCTGCCCCCACCATTAAATCTAGTGCAAATATTACTGCTGTGAATGACATAGTTATTGCCTGTTGTTTGCTTTAATGCCAGATCTAGTTTATGCTTACTAATTGTATTTACTCTTGGCAATTGCTGCTCCCACCATTTCTGTTTTTTGTGGTGATTAACATTGTAGATGCCATTAGTAGAAAACAGGTATTTATTTTAATGCTGTATATTTTTTTGCATTGGTTGTTGTTATTGTTTGTTTCCCCCTATTGTGAGTGCTGGGAACCTACAGAGACACAAGTTCACAGGGTAGTCTCTGTCACTGAACTAAACTCAACCATAAGACAGTGCACCTTGCTCCACACACAAATTAATGACACTCAATTTTCAGCTATACTTCAATACAAAGAATAGAAAACCCCAAACTAACAACCAGGCTCCAAGTAGAAATAGCTAAGGGTGGGCCCTCAGGTCCCATCTATGGATATCCACTGCTAAAGAGAAATTACCACAATGACTGTGGATACCACACCTATGAGGGGATCTCAATCTAGCACTCTGGGACACTTTGGCAAGTAAAAAAGTGCTCTAAAAGGG
>JAJEJO010000192.1:278255-298120 GCA_020662805.1 Glaucomys volans | reverse complement strand
TCTCTCTCTCTCTCTCTCTCTCTCTCTCTCTGGCTCTCTCTCTCTCTGCTACTAGGAATTAAACTCAGGGGTGCTCAATCACTGAACCACAGCCCCAACACTATTTTGTATTTCATTTAGAGACAGGGTTTCACAGAGTTGCTTAGCACCTCACTTTTGCTGAGGCTGGCTTTGAACTTGTGATACTCCTGTCTCAGCCTCCCAAGCTGCTGGAATTACAGGCGTGCGGCACCTGGCTTGCTGAAGTTTTTAATTGCAGAAGTTCTAATGTTTGGAGAGAGAGCCCAATCCAAGTCAGGTTGGTTTTGGGCAGTCGGGAATTTTGAGGGCACCAAGTACACTGGTATACTGTGAATATGGCAGAATAAAGGAGGAGGGTCAGAAAGGGAAGTGGGATTCAAACACAAACTTTATCTGTCTTGGAGTTTGCCCAAGGATGACTCTTTTCTGGTATGTCCCCACTAACCAAAAAGAGAACAGGTGTCATTTATTTTAAAATACAGTTTCTTGATTAGTATTTTAAATTGGCTTTTTAATTTAAATCTGTAAATTTGAAGTAAATATCTGTTCTTATAATGAATATTTGCCATCAAGTGAATGAAAGAAACATTTTTCTTCTTTTATCATTCAATATAGCAAGGAAGCACAGCATGATGTTTTTATAGCTCTCTCCTTTTCCCAGGCATCCATTCCCAGAGTTCTATTGTCTTGTGTTATTTCTTTTTTCTTTCTAGCAAGAGTAGCAGCAACTTTTGTTCATAGTTCTTGAGAGGAACAAGTAGGTCATTGGCCACATATGCAAAGCACAAGTTCCTATATTACAGGCAAGATGAGTGGCACAAACAAGAGGTGATATTTTACAGAGGTTAAAAAAAAAATAGCCAGTGAATGCAATCTGTGATTCGTTTTTCACATTGCACCCCAAGAACACAAATTTCCCATTGCTGAGTGAACTTTGTCTGCAGAGTTCCAGCGTTAACAGAATATCAGCTAAGTTTTTAATCAAGGCATTGAGCATGAATCTGTGTTGAAAGTTTGAGGATAAAATTTTCAACAAAATTTATAACAGAAGAAACAGTAAGATACTTATCAAATTAATCAAATCATTTGCTTAAAAAGTTAACATTAAGGTGAATTTGGAAACTATGCTCAAAAATAATTATTTGTTAGATAATTTAATTTATGACTATAAAGTATTATCCATGGTCAGATCCCCCATACTTTTTTTTGCTCTAATCTTTATAATTTCTTTTAAAGTTCACTTTGTTGCATCTTGCTCTCTAAGTTTTCCAATGGGGGGGAGTGTCTCAATGTCTTCATTTGGTTCATAATGACCCTTTTTAAATGCTTTTTACTCTAATTTAGAAGAGGGGCTCATTCTGTTGGCATCTTGGTATGAATAGAAATTATTGGAACAGCCCATTTTAAGATTTTGTTTTCATTAATATCCTGTAGGTTAAGAATGGTGTAGTTACTGTGCTATTTTGCAAACAAAAATAACCCAAATCCAGTATCTTCATTGCTGACAATTTCTAGTCAGTACTACTTAGGATACTTCATCTTCTAATCCAATAATCTAAGTTTGTAAAAAGCAGAAAGTTTTCAATCTCTTGGGAGGCACTGGCTCTTTTTGCTTCAGTATATTTTGGCTTCTCTTTTGTCTCTGCTTTCCTCAGATGAGCTTTCTCTCTGGAGATTTCTCCCCAGGAAATATCTACGAGAAGTAAGACGTCTGTGTGGCCAGCGAAATGGCTGGAACTGAAAACGGTGGTTGCACCTTAGAGGGAGAAAAGGTCTGTTTGGAAACCTAATGTAGACTCCAGGCCGTCTTTGTGGAATACGATTGAGAGGATGCTTGGGTGTCCGTGTAATGGGTGGGACCCTTGTTGAGGGAATCCTCGTGGTGGGCGGAGGGGTGAGCGTGAAGATCTGGCAATCTGTAGGGTTTATATTATCTTGTGAGCCTCCTGGTGGGGTGACAACCTCTTCCTGTCCTGTAGGGAGGAAAATACAAGTCAGGAAACAGGACTGTCAACAGAAGCAGAAGTGAGATAGATCCTTTAGGGTGGGTTCAGGGGAGAAAGATGGAAAAAGAGAAATAGAGATGTCTAGAAACATGTTGGAAAGGACTGGCAAGGTCAATAAAATGAAATGTGGACACACCTTATGATCCAGTGTTTCCACTCTATGGAATTGACCGCAGAGAAATGAACTGTAGTTTGCAGAAACACACAACCAACCAGAAAACAAGTTCAAGGATGTTCACAGCAACTGTTTTCATTAGAGCCTAAACTTGGCAACAATCTACATGCCCATCAACAGAATGGTTAAATAAACTCTGTATATTCATACAATGAAAAGTACTCATTGGGGAAAAGGAAGAACTAATGCCCACAGCAGTATGGATGTTGTTGAACAAAAGAAGTTAGACACAAAAGAGTACATACTGCAAAAGAGTACAAGTGGAACTATGGTTAAAAGAAAAAAAAAGTCAAAATAATGTTCAGCTCAAGGTTAGGGTAGGAATTGTTTAGTGGAAAGAGTAAACAGGAAAATCCCAAAATGTTCTGTATCTTGATCTATGTGGTTTTTAAATGGAGATATTTACATTTCACACACATACACACATATACCTTTCTCTATACACATGTATATATGTATATATAAAATGTTAGCAAGCTGCAACTTTAAGATTTGTGGACTTTACTATGTGTAAATTATAACTAAAAAAGAAAATTCATGAGGAAGAAGAACTTATTTAATGTTAAAAATATAAAAAATAACATTAAAAGTTCTTTTTCCCTGTTCAATCAGTAAAGTCATTCCTTCAGAAGGGAGGGGCATCAATAAGCAGCAAAAGAAAGAATGCTGAGGAACAGGGCACAATTAGTTTTTAAGAAGAAATTTGGGTTAAGTTCCAGCTTCTTTTCAAGGTCTTCCCTTGGCTGAATCACTCATTCAAGTTGGCAGTAAAAAAGGAAGTTCTCCTGTAGAGATCATTTCTTCACTCCTGCAGAGACTCACTAACACAAGCTTGGAAAGGAGTGCCAGGCATGGATGGTGGAAAGACGAACCACCCACAGGAGGCTGAGAGCGCAGATGCATTTAAGAACTGGATTCCCTGATTTCTGGGCTGTATTGTATATGCTTACATAGTTCCTGTGCCCATAATTCCTTCCAAATACTCTGTCCTGTCTACGACCTCTGGAAAGGTCTATCTTTCCCACCTTCTGACCACAGCTGATTGAATTGCAGGTAGACCCTGAACTCATTCATTGGCTAGTCAATGATGAACAGGATCCTCCCTTGAGAATTATAGCAAAGAGCCATAGTGCAAGCTGTTACTGGAAGGCAGGAGTTGGAGTGTCAGGTTTTGGCTTGATGAATGTTGAGAAGCACAGAGGCCAGTTTGCATAGAGAAGCAGTAAACTGGAGAAGGCCTCTGAGAGAGAAAGAGACAAGAGACTATGTGGTAACTGCTTGCTGATGGGAGTAGCCTTGGTTCTTGACTTTCCAGAGTTGGTCCCTCTGAGGGCGGGCTGTACTTAAGGTTCTTGAAGATATCCTTTTAATGATCATTCCACCTCCAATTCTGTTCTATTTTATTTTTTGGTGCTGGGGAGTGAACCAGGGTCTTTCATGTACTCATACTCTACTACTGACGCCTTGCTCTATTCTTTTTAAAACTAGCTTGAATGGGTGTCCATTCCTTGAATAAAATGCCCATCCTTTCCTCATACCCACTCAGGCTATTGAGTTGAAATTCTGTGATGAAATTAGACTAACACACTTTGAACTTCATAACAATTAAACCACACATTTCTCCTTCTTTGTGATAAGTTTTGACTCTTTGTGACATGAAAACTTTCTATCCAGAATCTAGTCACCAGCAGAGACATCAGCCTTATTATTAAGCCCGATCTTGACATTTTGCTATGAAATGAGGCTTAGCTAGGCCTTGCACTCTGCTATTCTTTAAACCACTCCAGCTGTTAAAAACAAATCACCCACCTACTCCTTGGGCTCATCTCATTTCTTGAAACCTGAAACTACTCTCTATATCC
Organism: Glaucomys volans; assembly: GCA_020662805.1. Taxonomy (NCBI): domain Eukaryota; kingdom Metazoa; phylum Chordata; class Mammalia; order Rodentia; family Sciuridae; genus Glaucomys; species Glaucomys volans. The sequence goes on along the minus strand of JAJEJO010000192.1, from coordinate 294,056 downwards.
TATGGCAATTGGGTGTTAGGCAGGTTTTAGAGCCTGCTAGGCTGTGGGATGTCCAGTAGTATCCAGTGCTCTCTTCTGGAAATTCCCAAGGGTTTGAAATCAAGGAACAAGCTTGCCCCAAGCACCTTGGCAGGACCATGTAAAGATGCATTCTTCCAGCAAATTACACACAGGGTCATTATCTGCTTGGTAGCACATGTGTTCTAAAATGTGGGAACCACAGGGACTGATTTGGGACCCTGTCACATCTTACAAAGTTAAGGCCACACATCTGAGTGAGCTGATAATTTTCATGTCTCTACCTTTGGCTGAGTTAACACTGCTCATCATTCTTTTCTTTATCCTGTTCTGCTCTGTTTCTACTGTCTTCAGAATCTTTGCTATCTCCTCAAATCTCCTTCAAAATTTCCATTCTTTATTCATTTGAAGAATTCTCTGTACTTTTCTAAGTAGATTATTTAGCTTCATATTTCAGATAGAAAACTGAGGTTGTCTGCCGTGAACTTTGGTTCTTCTCTTTAAAGAGAAGTCTATGTGCTCTATAACTATTTAATCAGTTGGAATCTGTCTCTTCCACTCTGCCAAAGCTACTTTGAAAAAAGTCAATAGTCCTGGGCTTCTAAAAAGTTGATTCAAGGTGTCTGAAGTACTATTTTCTGCCCTATTTTCCTGAGTCTCCTGTTAGAATTCCAAGTTTGGTCTCCACAGGGAGGACTTCCCTGCCTGGAGGCTGGTGAAGGTCCCTGGCAACTTGCTTCTTTAATATCGTGTGAATCCATTTTCATAATCGCATCAGTCATGTGATTACCATTCAGTGGTTGTATTCCTGCTCCACTGAAATATCCATGTAAACATCTGGTAGACTGAGGTCTCAACCCTAGCCCAGTGCCTGCAATAGGACTGAAATGGGTGAAAGAATCCTCAGTATATATGATTAGAAAAGTTACCATGTTCTTACCTCTCAGGGACAGTGTGATGATTAATAAGTAAGTATTTTCAATATTACACACTGACATGCCACCAAAGTTCTGAATGTCCAAGATGAGAGTTTTCCAAGTGTAATGAGACCAGAGTAGGTCCAACATTTGTTGAACATTAAAAACATGTTAAGCTGGGTGCAGTAGTGTATGCCTGTAATCCCAGCAGTTTGGGAGGCTGAGGCAGGAAGATTGAGAGTTCAAAGCCAGCCTCAGCACCTTAGCGAGGCCCTAAGCAACTCAGTGAGACCCTGTCTCTAAATAAAATACAAAATAGGGTTGGGGATGTGGCTCAGTGGTCGAGTGCCCCTCTGAGATCAATCCCTCCCCCACCCCCACAAAAAAACCCTTTGAGACTTTTTCCTTATATGCAAAATGGAGAAAATAGTTCTACCTATTTCATAAACTTGTGAATTTATCTAGGATGTATAAAGTGTTCAAAATATTGCCTGACACACAGTGTACATTTAGTGTTCACAATTATTATTAATCATGAATACAATGGAAAGATTCTACTAGCATAAGCCCCATTTTCTTCGGTCCATCTGGTTACATCACATACAGAATCTCTGCATGAAGGACAGGGCTAAAAGATACAGATGTAATAAGAATAGGCCCTCACTGGGCATGGTGGCACACACTTGTAGTTCCAGTAACTCTGGAGGCTAAGGCAAGAGGCTCATAATTTCAAAATGAGCCATGGCAACTTAGTGACACCCATCTGAAAATAAAAACTAAAAAGGTTGGAGGTAAAGCTCAGTGGTAAAGTGCTCCTGGGTTCAATTCCCTATACCAATAAATAAATAAAACAGGACTTTAAGTCAAGGGATATTATTGACTGAGAGTCACTGCCGATGTCCTCAGCACCTAGAATAGAGAATAGTTCCTGGTTTACAGTGGTGTTCAATAAATATTTGATGAATTGAATGAATTATCAGGCAGACACTGAGTTTTCCTCTGTATATTTTTGTGGTACTCAATGCTTAAATCAAGTCTCAGAACATTTGATATATTTAAAATTAGAGCAAAATTTTAAAAAGTCAAAATATTGTTTAGAATTTGGATATCACTTTTAAATGGGTTTATTATAGTCTAGACATGAAATTCGTAACATACCAATAACCAGCACTTTTCAAAAAGGGTAATGAGGAGAAGATCTTTGTTATAATTACCTGTACTCTGTGGTTATTTGGGCAGACAATAGCTGGTTTGTAGTGAGCTATAGTGATTTTTAGAGAAGTAAGCTTTGTTCTTGGAGTTTAAATATGCAACTCTTCCATTACAGAGCAAAGCAAATGGATTCTTAGAAGAATTCTCATGTACTTTCAGAGTTGAACCAGAAAGAAATATAAGTCCTGTCCCTTATATAATATAAGTCCCTTAATTTAATTTACTCATAATAACTGCAACTCAGTTCATTTTGTGGATTCACAGAATGACTGGATATCTTGGCCAGATCTGCAATTTTAAAGATACAGAATTTGGAGCCGTGAATGTGTTCCACAGGCCTCTTTCAATTCTGTGCTGTAAGTCAAGATGTTCCAACAGTGTTCAGGTTACTGTATCAGATGCTGTGCACATACAGAGATGGCAAAGATGCAGCACCTGCACCACAGCAATGCAGTGATGCTGCAGATACATAGATCTACAGTGCAGAGTGGAAAGAAGCACGTGTGTGGGTAATGTATAAATTGCTGTAAGAATTCAAGGTAAATTGTGTGTGTGTGTGTGTGTGTGTGTGAAAGAGAGAGAGAGAGAGAGAGAGAGAGAGGGAGAGAGAGAGAGAGAGAGAGAGAGAGAGAGATTGCAATTTTAAAATTATGTGTCTTAAGAAAGACTTTGTGAAGGTGATATTATGGTGGCATTTAAATGTTGAGACTTGAAACGGAATTTCAATAAACAAGTGTGAAAGCAGAAAGAGGGAGCAGCCACAGCCACTGTCATGAAGGAGAGAGAGAAGAGGGTGAGTTTGAAGAGCCACGTGTGACCCTGTCTGGTAGACACAGAATATGTATAAGTGAGTGATGAACAGGAACCAGTACTGGGATAGAGTGAAGCTAGATGGGAAAGACTTCTGAATTCAGAAACCAAAGCTCACATTTCAATTGATGTCTTTATTTTATTATTTAGTTATTTATTTTTGTGAGATGGGGGACTGAACCCAGGGCTTTGCATATGCTCAGCAAACGCTCTAACCACTTAGCTATATACCCAGACCTTTTTGAATTCTATTTGGAAACAAGGTCCCATTAAATTGCTGAGGCTGGCCTTACACTTGCGATCCTGCCACTGTGCCTGGAAGTGCTGTCTTTTATATGTGAATAAAAGGAAGTTCTAATCTCATTATAACTTGTTTGCATATTTACAAAGCCTCCTGAAAAGTGGAGAAGGTGACAAAATTGTCTCCATGATTACACATTTCCCATAAACCAGAAAGAAGGTGGTAGGTGACTACTTTTGTTTTACAACTCCTCTTTTACATGTCACTTTTAGCAGTTGATGACTGGAACTTTGCCTTGGGGATTGGGAGCAAATAACATTTATAATCTATGTCTTCTGATGGTCTGAGTTTGTGCAGAGATTGGCAAGGGAATCTCTGGATGTCCTATAACCATCTCTGAGGTCTGTACCCATGTCCAATTTGTCATGAGCAAGGAAGTTATTGAGGGATGAGTAGGGTTTGGCTGGGCCCCTGCAAAGACTCCTCAGGGCAGGACATGAGAGTATGTGAAGGACTCTATTTGACTCCATTTTTTCTTCCCTGAACAACATCTAGTTTTGGAACTAAGGTGAACTGTGGGGAAAAATGCTAAATTCAGGGTTTCAAGATCTCTACCTCCTTTATTTCCCTTCTTTCTTTCTTCCCTATCCTTTTCTTTTCTTTCCCCAGGGGTGCACACACCAATTCTAAGGCTCAGGTCACCTGGAGATTTGGTAGTGGGGAAAAGGAGAGAGAATTGAAACAATGGAGAAGTTCATCTCGCATAATCCTAAAACTTGTATTCACCTCAAAAACATCAAGACACAGTTCACTAGATGTGGTTAATTAAAGCAATGAACAGAAACTAAACACCTGTCTTGTACAAATTACTGCACAGCTAGAGATGGAGAGAGGTACACAGCACTGTAATTCAAGGTAGAAATCTTTAGCTTCATGACAATAATGAGTGTTTGTGTGGTGTTTTTCGTGTGAAGGGCTTTTCACATAAGGACCTTGGTCCTTTCAACCCCCATAGCAATGAATATTATTAATACTGTCAATTCACATATGAGGAGTCTGATGCTCAGAGGGTTACAAGTATCAAAGACACAGAACTAGAGCTGAGACTAGGATCCAAGTTTTCAGATGATAAAATTCATCATTTTCTTTAACCATGCAGGCTGATGAAAGCAGATATAAATATTTCCAGTTTGTGGAATGTGTAATCATGGAGCCAGTTTTATCTTTTCAGATAACTTATTATTTAATGGGCCAACAGGAGAATAAAAACAAAACCCTTACCTTCTGCCAGAGTTACCACCAACCAGCAGACCAGTGGCCAGTAGGAGAAGCAGAGTCTGTGAGCCATGGCTTCTACCTTGAAGTCTCACTGCTTCCAACCCAATGTTGCTTTAAATGGGAGTTGGTGAGTCACCAGCAGCCTGATTCAGGTAATTTGCATTTGCATAGAGGACCACAGTTATCTGGGCTTGTGGTGTGAGGGCAAGAAATCCCTAAGGACATACCAGACAGTGTGTATCAACCAGAGTGTGTTGTAATGACAGCCAAGCATCATTCATCATACCTTGATTTTGGACAACCACACCCTCGCCGTCCTTTTAATCCCTCAAATCTACTCCCACGGTGCTGCCTTCTCTTTATCAGTGTGCATGAGTCTTCCTCTGCAAGAGAAAGGAAATGGTCTACACTGCTTCCCTATATGGAGCTGACTGAGGGGGAGGGCACTGTCCAGAGGCTTCATGACCCAGCAGGACGCGGGTTTTAAGAAGCTATTCTTGTCTCTGATCAGAGTTTATGATTCTTCTTCTTTGCTTTTGTCCAAGAGGCAAGAGCAGCATAGTCAGAAAACTCTCTTCCCTTGTCTCCATCATAGTCTCTGTTTAAATAACATGAAACTCTGGGAGCATAACTTAGTGAGCTGTCCTTCCAGATTTCCCTTTAATTCTCCAAATTGCCTACACGATGGACATGGTGTATCTATAACTGGTTGATTTCCTGAGAGGACTGTCAGCTGCTGGAGGAATGAGAGGTGGAGCTCACAAGTAATTGAGAATCTGGATCTCAGCGTTAGAAAAACTCCAATCTTGGCTCCTTTTCTTACTAGTGGAATCACAGTGGTGAGTCTGTGAGGCCTTAGGTGCCTGATCTGTAAAGTGGGGTTTGCAGTACTGTGTCAGTCAGTTTTCTGTTGCTGTGACAAAATGCCTGAGAATCAAGTTATAAGGAGGAGAGGTTTATTTTGGTTCACAGTTTTAGAAGTTCAGGTTCATGGTTAGCTGGCTCTATTGTTCTGGGCCTGGGGTGAGGCAGGGAGTGTGTGATGGGGCAAAGCTGGTCACCACATGGTGGAGGGGAAGTGAAGAGGGAGAGAAAGAGGGCTGGGATTCTAGTGTAACCTGCCTCCCTCAGTGACCATCCTTCTGTTACTATCCTCCTTAAAGGTTCTACCACCTTCCAGTAGTGCCGCAGGCTGTTGACTACACCTTCAACACCCAGGCCTTTAGGGGACATTTAAGATTCAAACTGTGGCAAGGGCTTCCCTGAGAGGTCTGTGAATATAGGGGATAATTGACATAAAGCTTCAACCAGAGTGGCAGGCCTGTGAAAGGGAGTGTTTGTGGTTGTTATCGGATTATAATAATATATAATATTATATAGATATATATTATATATATCTATATATATTATATATATTATAATTATAATATATATAATATATTATAATCTATATAATGTATATTATATATTAAATTATATAATATATAATAATAATATATAATATTATATAGATATAGATATATATAGATTATAATAACCCTAATTAATAATTCATTCTCAGGAGGTTGTACTTGCCAAATCACCCACTCAATAGACCCCCACTTTGAGCAGAGTATTTTCCTGCACATTATAGAAAAAACAAAATTAAATATAGTTCCCAGCTTTGAGGGACAGTGTGAAAGTAAGAAATTGGCAAGGAGAATCTAATGAGGGGGACAGTGCCAATCATGCTGTCATTCAATCAGGATAAATTAGAAGGCAAACACTTATAAATGAGGAAGCACTGAACTCCACACGCTTGATGTTAGTCCCATGCAAAGTTCTAGAATGGATTATTTTTTTAAATTTTGGGTTTTTCTTGAGATTTTTTTTTTTCTCTATGTGCTACCCTCAGTGGTGTCTAACTCCTGGGATCAAGTGAACCTTCGGCCTTAGCCTCCCAAGGTGCTGGGACTATTGGCCTGTGTCACCACACCTGGTTAGAACAGATGATTAAGTAATAATTGTCAGCAGTTAGAAATGGAATCACAAAACATCCAGAACAGGCTCAATTCGTTGGACCAATTCACTTCAGGATTCTTCATTGACTCTTACTTATTCAAAGGCCAGATACTGATCAAGGGGTTGGGGCTTACAATAGGGTTCCTGCTCTCATGGAACTTCCAGTCTGGCAGGGACATTAAATATTAACCCAGGAGTAACATGAAGAATTTTGAGAGCTATGAGAGAAGAAGTATGGCAGCTATAGAAGCATGAAGCACAGAAACATCATCTTAATTTTATATCTGCGAGTGGATCATCTGGCCTGTCTGATCCCCTGTGCTGGAGACACATGTGCCATGCCAGTAAAATTAGAGCCATCAAATTACTTTACCTGTTTCATTTGGTAAACTGCACACTGTTTCATTTTATAAATCATTGTAATTTATTTAGCCAAACTTTTACTTGACAGACATTTGTATTATTTCTTCTGAACTTTGTTCTTTTCTTTTTCTTTTTTGTGATACTGGGGATTAAAGCCAGGGGTGCTCTACCACTGAACTACATCCCCAGACCTTTTTATTTTTTATTTTGAGACAGAGTCTTGCTAAGTTGCTGAGGCTGGCCTTCAACTTTTCATCTTCCAACCTCAGTCACCCGTCACTGGGATTGCAGGTGTTTGCCACCACTCCCAGCTATCTTCTTTCTTTTCTGTGGGTTCCTTCCTCCCTCCTTTCTTTCTTCCCTCCTTCTTTTCTTTCTTCCTTTCTAACAAAAGCAAAATAACTTTTCTATTTATAACTCTTATTCTGAAATTTATAAAACAAAGGAACAAAATTCATTAGTAAATTTATATTCTTATTTTAATTAATTAATTTTCTATCCTCTGTCTTTTTTTTTTTTGAAGCTTGACTGTGCTTTTATTCTTATAATAGAAAGAGGTCAAGGGGCAAAGAGAGGACAACTTACAGTTCTATGAAAATAGGATTGCAATACATGACTACATAACTGGGTAAAAAATGAACTAATTCAGACACTAAAACAGTTGCAAAGTATGTAGTTTTGATTTTAAATCACCTAGAAAATCATTATCCTTTCACATGTTTCATCCCTATCAGGAGAGACTCCGGGATTTGAAATACCTCCTCTCCATTCCAAGGGATTACACCATCTCCACTTCATTCAGTGGCATGGTGTGGCTTGCCATAAAGTCTGCATTCATCTCAGTAATAAAATGTAACATTATTGCATCCACTTTGTGGTAACTTCCTTTTCTGAGTTCCATAAAGTATTGGTTGTCTCTTTGGAAGAAAATAAGAAGAGTTTTTGCTTGTCCCATGGGGTAGATAGACTAATCACCTCCATAGATACCCAAATTGTAAGCCTAGAACCTGAAAATATATTAGTTTACATGGGAAAAGGGATTTTGCAGATGTATCAAAGTTAAGACCTTGAGATAGAGAGAATGCTCTGTATTATCTGGCTAATCCCAACCTAATCACATGCGTCTCTAAAAGCAGAGAACCTTTCCCAGCAATCAGAGGGAGAGGTGCCTGTACAACAGAAGGGTCAGACAGCTGTGACTTGAGGGGCCAACCCACTGTTTCTGACTTTAAAGACTGAGGTAGGGGCCATGAGTCAAGCAGTGTGAGCATATCCTAGAAGCTGGAGATTGCAAAGAAACAGATCCTTCCTTAGGAGTTCTAGAAGGATCACAGTCCTACCAACATCTAAATTTTGGCCCAGTGAAACCTAAACTTCTGACCTATAAAAGTAAGTAAATCTTATGGTCATTGTCAGAGAGATGACCAACGTAATGCAGTTATTGTTGCCTGAGCATACATGAACTTGGTCATAGCTGTTTGTATTATTGCTGACTCGGTTGACTTATATGCACTGTGGATACTACATGTGTTGAGTTTAATTGCCATGAGATGTCTTTTAAAAGAGTATGTTCTTATTTGGCTTTGAAAGGAAAGGTAAATGTGTAAGAAAGGCATGTAAGGTACAACTCAGCAGTAGAGCACTTGCTTAGTGTGTATGAGGTCCTGGGTTCAATCCAATCCTCAGTAACACACACACACACGCACACACACACACACACACGGCATATAAACAAAGCCATGGAGAATACACTTGATATTAGTTACATTTGTTTTCCATTGCTTCCATCACAAATTTACACATATCCTCTGTCTTAATCTGTGAGAAACAGGTGTTTCTTGTCAGCACAATTTAGATAAGTCCCTGGGAAGAACTTCAGTTGGCCAAGTCTGGGTCATGTGGTTGGGGATGGGATGAAGAGATGAGTTACTACAAGAAGGATTAGGGAGTGGTAGCAGTGACTGGTCACTGGAAATGTTCACTGAGGAATACCCCAGTTTGTGTGTAGTACACCTATTGTGTCATGTGACCTCCCTGTTGGATATGGGAAATGGCAAATCCCAAGATGTGTGTCCTGGGGAAAGGGAATAAGGGAGAAGGTAATACATTGATCCTTTCCTAGTGACAAGACAGGCCCCAGGGAAGAGATATTCATCAAGTCTGAAATGACAGTCTCTGGGAAGAGGCCAAAGCATTGATCATTCCCTAAATAAATCCTTTTCCAGATACCAACCACAGATCCCAGGCTCTCCATTAGTCCCAATAAAGATAAATCCCAGATATTGACCACTGACCCCAGACCCCCTCCCATCTCACCCAGTAAAACAGATCCCAATTCCTGAGTGCCCAAACTGACATGCTCATTTATCAAGTCACTTCTTGGTTTAACCAATATAAGCCCTGTCCCCTCCTTTGTTCAGTGGCTCATTTTCCACCAGGAAAGTGGGTCCAATGGTTTCACTCTATTCCTACCCACCCTATTCCTGCATGATACTTATTTCCTGAATAAACAGCTGAGATGATCCATGAAGTTTGCATCTGGCCAGGTCTTTTTGTGCTAACTAACACTCCCTACCCCGATAATCAATTAGTATGTGTTTGTTACCCAGAATGCCTTTCAACAGGAATAAAACAATCCATGTTCCCATAAAAACAAAAAAGAACACTTTTTATTACTTGATGCTTGAGGTTGCAATAAACATAGCAATACTTATGATATTCATTTGTGGGGAGGATACCAGGAAATAGTTGTTGGTGACTGAAGGGTCTTGTAATTCAGACACATCTTAGTATGATAACTTGTTCTAAACAAATGTCAATCAAGATGGGAGTATTTGTTGATTTCAGTCTGTCCAGTGTCTGTATCTATACCACCTTTGCCAAATATTTTCAATACACTGTGGTGGCACATACCATTACAGAAGGATACTAATCTAAAAAGGGATTGTTGAACTTTTTAGGAAACTTGTCCTAGGTTCCCAACCTAGAGAAGCAGAGCACCAGGCACTCAGGAGTGTTGCCTTGGGTATATGAACTTCACTCTCACCACTTCATTCATTCAAGTTATTTCCTGGGTGCTCATGATATTCCAGGCACTTGGGGTACAGACAAAAATACCTGCTCCAATGGAGTTAGCATGTTAGTATGGTGATCACAGAGAATTAACAATAAATATAACACAGGAGTAAATGATTTATCATGCTAGAATGTGTTAGAATATGCTGTAATATGTGCTATTGAAAAAAAAAAGGATGATCAGGGAAGGAATGTGCGGAGGGTGGAATTTTAATTTGAAGATAGTTGAACGAGGACTTGAGGGAGGTGTGAAAGTTATCCATGTGGATTTCCGGAGGAAGAATGAATCAGACAAAGGGTAACAGACTATAGAAAGGTCCTGAGGTAGAAGTAGGATTGACATGTAACATACAACAGAAGGAGACAGTTGTGGCTGGGGCAAGGAAAGTAGGAAGAGGATAAGGATTAACAGGAGGCTGGATCATAATTCTGAGTGAAACAGGGTGCCATTGGAGGGTTTTGCAAAAGGTGTGATGCCATCTTACTTATAATTTAAAATGACTTCTCTGTTCCTTGTGAACAGATTGTTGTAGGCAAGAAAGCCCAGTTATAGTAGATGGGCTACAATAGTCTTGAGGGGAGATGACGGGGACTCAGACTGGGTTGGTAGCAATGGATCTGTGGGAGATTCCAGGCATGCATTGGAGGTTGAATTGACAGGACTTCCTGATGAATTGGAAGTAGAGTGTGAATCATAAATAACATTATGGTTTTTGGTTTGAGCATTTGACCACTGGGGTTGGGTGTGTTCAGATGATGAAAATTTGACATGATCAAATTAAAAAATTAAAAAATAGTTATTATATTCCTTTTTCATAAAAAAATGGAAGAACAAAAATGCCTTGTTCTGGGGATGCTCTGTAGTTTGGTGGGTAAATATTAGGAAACTTTATAACCTAAGACTGGTTTGAAAAGTCTGGAGGAGTGGCTAAGGGGTGAGTGCCATGAAACTGCAGCATTGGAGAAGTGAGGTTTTCATATCTGGAAACTAAGAAGGATTTGCCTTGCAGCCTGCTTGATAGTGTGCCAGGAGATTCTTAGGTCCAGAGCAGTTTCGCTTGGGGTCAGGGATAGACAGCATGGTTGAGCAGATGAGTCAGGGAGCTGATTCATGTGGGCTCTGGCTTCTCTGGTTTGCCCATTTTACTACCTGTAACTCCCTGTTTGGCAGCTTTTGTCATGGTGACAAAAATACCTAACAAAAACAACTTAGAGGAGGAACAGTTTATTCTGGGCTTATGGTTTCAGAGGTTTAGTCTGACTCCAGAAGTCAACTGACTCCATTGCTCTGGGCCTGAGGTGAGGCAGAATATCATAGTGGAAGAGTGTGGAGGAGGAAAGCGTCTCAGTTCATGGAAGCTAGGAACCAGTGTGAGTGAGGAAGAAGCCAGGGACAAAGTATAATCTCCAAAGACTGGCCCCTAGTGACCTACTTCCTCCAGTCAACTCCACCTGCCTACAGTTGCCAACCAGTAGTCCATTCAGATTGCTAATCCATCCAGTGGTTTAAAACACTAATTAGGTCATGACTTTCATAATTTAATGACTTCACCTTTGAACATTCCTGCATTGTCCATCACATGAACCTGTGGGGAGGGGATCTCATATCCAAATCATAAAATCCTATATACTAAAAAAAAAAACCTTTGGCAGTGCTGGGGATTGAAGCCAAGGCCTTACAAGTGCCAGGCTCTAAAATTGTGTTTTATTTCTGTTTTCTTGCTCTGGACTTTGAGATCTTTGATGATGTGAACTTAATCTTTATTTTTAATTGCGGTAAAATATATAACATAAAATTTACCATTTTGACCATTGTTATAAATGTATAAAAGGACTGAGTATTGATTAGTTTAGCCTTAGTACTTGGCACACAGGGTGAGTCTCAGTAAATAGTTTTGGAACAGTCTGTGGGGAGACCAGTGAGAAGGGCCTGTGTGTGTATGTGTGTGGTCAGGCAACTCATTGTCCAGTGAATTCCTGTCAGGGAAGGATGTGAGGGTGGGAGGAAGGCGTTACATGGGGGGTCTCTAGCTCTGTTGCACCTGCTTTTTTGGATCTGTGCTCATAGCAATTTCATCACTTCTCTTTTTCCTCCTGCGTAAACCCTGTGATAGTTAATTTTATGTGTCACTTAGCAGGGATTCAATGCCCAGATATTTGATCATTATTCACTATTCTGAATGTTTCCATGAGGGTGTTTTATAATGAAATCAGCAGACTAAGCAGATTACCCTCCATAATATGGGTAGGCCTCATCCAATCAGTTGAAGACCTGAATTGAATAACAGACAGACCTTCCCTAAGCAGGAGGGAATTTTGCAGCATAGAGCCTTGGACTTGAACTACTACATAGGTTCCTCTCTGGGCATCCAGCCTGAGTGAATGACCCTGCAGATTTTGGACTTGCTGACCTCAATAATTGCATTTACCAGTTCCTTAAAATAAATCTCCTGTGATATATATATATCCTACTGGTTTCTGCTTCTCTGGAAAAACACCCATGTTCTTTCTCTCTCACTTTTACATATATACATGCTGCACCACAGGTTTAGTGCATTGGCATGTAAGATGAGATTTAGAATAGATCAGTTGCTTGTTAATTAGAACCTGGGTGTTTATGGATAAGAAGGGCATGATCACATGCTCCTTAACCAGAGATGTGCAGCACAACTAAGAATTTCAGGCTGGTGTGTGAGCCCTGAACTGCCTCTAACAGATCTTCAGAAAAATGTCTGTGAGAAGGGTGTTTCTCCTTGTGTCTCGGGGTAGTGCATCCTTCAACAGAAGTTGAACATCTGTATTCTGAGGAGAACCTCATAATGACGTCCCTGCTTCACCCCTGTTCATGCTCTCTTTCCTGGTTTCAAATAATTTAAAATGTGTTTAGAATTTCAAGGAGGTCAAACTGTGAAAATACTCATTTCAGAAATTGTGAAAATGATTTTTGGTAATTTACTTTAGATGCTTGAATGAGACAGTATAAACCACCCTTCTGTATTAACTGAAATGGAAACTGGCAGCTTGAGAGGGAAAAAGCTGAAGATTAAACAGCTTGGGCCAGCAATGTTTGGAAAGTTGGACTGTCCTAGCTTGCATCTTTAGCTTTCAGGCCCTCAAGGACTGTTACAGTGTCTGCCTGAGAGTGGGTCTGCTTCACCTGCTAGTCTCATCTCCACTGCTCTGCTGTGGGGAAGGCCAATTCTGCTGCTAGGAGTTGGAGGAGCAAAGGTGAATTGCCCTAAACCTCATTAGCTAGTCTCCCTTTTGCAACCAAAATGCTGCAGTGGCTTGAATGAGGCACCCCCACACTCAAGAGCCTGCAACAAGTAACCAGGAGAGCAGCCCTTAGGCCCACCATGAGTCAGGATTCCATGTGTGAGGGAGTTGAGTCACGCTGAGGGCAGCCTTGGGCTGGTCAGGATAGATGCTTTCTTGGGGGGATATAAATGTTCTATGTCTGGTGCTCATTCGAAAGTGCAGCTCTGAAGTGGCCTGGATAACTTCCGTACAAGTCTTGCTAGGGCATCTTCAACTGGGATTTCTCCTAAAAGGGGGTTTAGGCATCTTAGCCACATTTCCAACTGCCTCATTTTGCAGACTGGGAGACTGAGACCTGGAGAAGGTTCCTAAAATCATTCCAGAGATTCAATAACAGAAGAGCAATCACATCCTGGTCAGGGGCAGAGCCCTCATTTATCAATTGTGCGAAGTCCAATATTAAATTAGTGGGATAAATCCATGTGTTAGTCCCTGCCATCTGACCAATTAACTATGAGAGCTTGAACCAGTAGGCCTTGTTACCTCAATTTTTTCATCTATTTTGATTTACTGCATTTTAAACATTGGACATGATTAAATCATTCATTAAAACAACCCGATGAGCACTGGGGGGTGTGGCTTGGGGGTAGAGAATAGCATATATGAGGCCTTAGGTTTGATCCTCACCACTGTGAAATAAGTGGGGATGACAATAGTACCTCACAAAATCAAAGGACCACAACAAAACCAAATGACAATGATTCAGTGAGGTACTATTGTCATCCCCATTTATTTCAAAATGAGAAAACTGAGGCATAGATAAGTCAAGTGACTAACAAAGACAGACCCATGCTGTAAGCCCAGCAATTTAGCTTCAGAATTCTTGCCCTTAATCGTTGTGTCTGGTGTGTTCTGTTCCCTTTGCTGTCAACTTATTTCAGTAAATGTTCCATGAAAGTATCCTTAAAATTTGCCTATGTATTATTGCACAAAAGATTTGGTTTGTTGAAAATTGTTTTCCAGGGTCGGTGGTGTGCCTCAGTGGTGGAGCACTTGACTAGCATGTGTGAAGATGTGGGTTTGGTCCCCACCATCAAGGTTAAAAAAAAAAAAAAAAAAAAAAGAGGAAGAAAAGAAAAGAAAAAAATTCTGAGGTAAAATATATAAACAAAAAGAGGTAGATAGGTGCCGAAACTTGCACTGCTTTAATTCAGAAACCCAGGTGAAGGGCAATGGGGGATTAGAAAAGACAAACAGACACACACGGAGAGAAAGCTGAGACCAGGTGGTTCATTACACCGGGATGGAGATGTGATGACCCAGAGGTAGCTCGGCACATTTATTACATAGGTTTTAACATCAAAAGATTTTTTTCTGTGAGAAAGTTTCTTCAAAGCAAGCAGGAGCAAGGTTTAATGGCCCAATTATAATTATCAACTTGCACTCATAATTTTTTACTGCTCCCATTCCCCCAGCTGGTGTGCAAACTCAGGGTCAAGACTGATAGTGCCATGGCAAGCAGGGAACTTCCTTTGAACAGGGCATCACCATAGCAACTGGGTAGTCTCACTTGTACCTTTGCACCAAGAGTGCCCAGCAGAGGTGTGCGCTTGTCACTGGACAATCAGAACCCGTAATTTAAATGCCCACTCCCAACAGGTAGGGAAGCTGTAGATTAAAAGAATTGAGAAAAAAACCAAATTACATATGGGGGAAACCAATTCAGATCTCAGCTGTTTTCTCAGCCCAGACCCTCATTGCCAGGAGGTCCTGGAATAACATATATCAAGCTCTGAAAGAAAATGATGCCAAGAATTTTATATCCAGCAAAATTAAGCTTCAGATTTGAAGATGAAATAAAACCTTCCATGATAAACAAAAATTAAAAGAATTCACAACTAGAAAGCCTGCACTACAGAACATTCTCAACAAAATATTCCATGAGGAGGAAATAAACAAACAAACAAACAATGAAAACCAGCAAAAGGAGGAACTACACTAAAAAAAAAAGTCAATCAAAGGAGAAACTAAGTCAAGTTAAAAACCAAAAAATAAACAAACAAATAACAACAACAACAAAATGACTGGGAACACAAATCATATCTTAATAATAACCCTGAATGTTAATGGCCTAAACTCATCAATCAAAAGACATGGACTGTCAGATTGGATTTAAAAAAAGACCCAACCATATGCTATCTTCAAGAGACTCACCACCTCCTAGGAAAAGACCTCCACAGACTGAAGGTAAAAGGTTGGGAAAAAATATATCACTCACATGGCCGGGCGCAGTGGCACACGCCTGTAATCCCAGCACGTGGGAGGCTGAGGCAGGAGGATCGCGAGTTCAAAGCCAGCCTCAGCAACTTAGCGAGGCCCTAAGCAACTCAGTGAGACCCTGTCTCTAAATAAAATACAAAATAGGACTGGGGATGTGGCTTAGTGGTGGAGTGCCCCGGGGTTCAATCCCCAGTACCAAAAAAAATAAATAAATAAGAAATATATATATTAAAATATTTATATTATTTTAATTAATAATATTTATATTATTATATTTATATTAAAATATAAATGTATATATTTTTTTATATATATATCACTTACATGGACTATGTAAACAAGTAGGGA
>JAJEJO010000192.1:204281-278245 GCA_020662805.1 Glaucomys volans | reverse complement strand
GTAAACAAGTAGGGATCTGTCAGAAGGGATAAAGAAGGACTTTTTATACTGTTAAGGGAATCATACATCAACAAGACATAACAATTGTAAACATATATGCCCCAAACAATGGAGCATCTAGATACATCAAACTAACCTTTCTCAATTTCAAGAATCGAATAGACCACAATACACGATAATGCTCAATAACTTCAACACACCTCTCTCACCACTGGATACATCTTCCAAACAAAAACTGAACAAAGAAACTATAGAATTAAATGATACAATCAATGATTCAGACTTAACAGACATATATAGAGTATTTCATCCATCATAGAGTGAATGCACTTTCTTCTCAGCAGCACATGAACCCTTCTCTAAAATAGATCATGCATTATGCCACAAAGCAACTCTCAGCTGTCGTGACCAGCACAACCAAACTCTTAGGTCCAGCGAGGGGCCAAGGGGGATTGGAAAATAAAGATTCACAGACACAGATCTTGAAGATTAAGCTGGGATCAGGTGGAGCCTTCTTTCTGATGGAGATGCAGGTCTAAAGCGTTACACCAGCAATCATTATATATGTCTCATTATCAGGTTAAAGACTATGCAACCATTATTTTTTGCATTCAGGAAAAGTTATAGAAACTAGGACATCTGTATAGCTTTTCCACAGTTGCAATCCACAGTTGCAAAGTGCAATGTTAGCAGCTTTGTGTAGCTCTCAAGAAAGTCCATTGTTTAAAGTTACTGTAAGGTGGGCAGGAACTGGAGAAGCAGAGTTGGTGAAACATTGTGGTTGTCTAGCATAACAATTCCTTTCTTCGAAGGAGCTGTGTGCCTGAGATCAAGGTCAGAGCTGATAGAGCTCTTGTACACAGCCTTCTCATGCAGGGCATCGCTACAGTAACTAGGCATCCTGTGCCCTTACACAGAAACATTTCTAGGAACTGGGCATGCCACAGCCGTGAGGGCATCAGAGTCCCCTGATCTCAGTAACTGCTCTCCCTTCCTCCGTCACTACTCTCAACACTCAGCAAATACAAAAAATAGAAATCCTACCCTGCATTCTATCAGATCATAACGGAATGAAACTAGAAACAACGATAAAATAAAAATAGAAGCTATTCCAACACCTGGAGACTAAATAGCATGCTATTGAATGATGAAAGGATAAGAAATCACAGAGGGAATAAAAAAATACTTAGAGGTAAATGAGAATACTGATACAATATATCAAAATCTCTGGGATGCTATGAAGGTAGTGCTAAGAGGAAATTTCATTGCATTGAGCTCATACATTATAAGAATAAAAAGTCAACAAATAAATGACCTAACAAAAGAGATATGAGAGGTATCAACCAATTAATCCTGTAGTTTATTTGGATTCTTTTTCAAATAAACAAATTCTAGTTAAAAATTAAGACAACAGGGGAAACAAACCCTGACTGGATATTTGATGACATTAAGGGATTATTGTGAAATATTTTTAGGTCTGATAGTGATACATGACTTTGCCTAAAACAAACAAGCAAGCAAGCAAACAAAAACAGAGTCCTTCCCTTTTAGAAGTGAAGGCTGAAATATCTTTAGGGTTTGGAATTTGCTTCAAAATAACCAGAGGAGGGGAGCTGGTGATGGTATAGATGGAACAAGATTATTCATGTGTATTATTTAATGATGAGTGATAGGTGCATTAGAGTTAATTACACTTTTTATTTGGTCCTTAAAATTATAAAAAGTTTTAAAAAATTTCCCTGCCAAAGTTTTTATTTTCTCTAAAAAACATCAAAAGCACCATAGCTCTACCTCATAGGACTAGTGTGAGGAGCAGTAGCCCATAGGGAGAAAGTGGGTGGGTCCCTGATTAGAAGATTCACCTCCCAAGGGTATAATTTATTTGGAGATGACCCACAGTGCTTTACACGTGCCAGAAACTCAGTAGATTGATCTGGACTATGTGAGTGCATGAGCATATGAATGAACAAATACTAATGAATTTGGTCCTTAGTGATTTGGAGAATCATTCTGTCAAAAGATTGGGAATATAATTTAATTTCTAGGCCAAATATTATGATAAAATAATTCTGTATATTTTCTGGTAGACCCAATTATGCGTTTAAAGGCAGATTTGTCTACTATGATGACCATAACAAGTAACAAGGATGAAATACTTTTTTACTATTCCCCTTATTCTGCTGGATGTCAATGAAGAGATTTGCTAACAGAATATCTTCACTCTGCAGCCATGCCCTGCACCGTGCCTCACAGAGACCATTCTCTTCCTTCAGTTCCACTGCCACTGTGCCCGTCAGTCCAACACCCATTCCAATTCTGATAACCTGAGTTTCCACTGCAAATCTTCATTTCCCTACTTTCCTTATTCCAAAATTGGACTGTAACCTATGCCTACCAGTCATAACATAGCATTTCTGTGGCCAGAGCACATGATTTAGGCATCTAACCCAAGCCAAATCAATTAGGTCAAGTCAAGAGTAGGACTGGGACTTTTATATCAGTGACTAGAAAGAAAGCACACATTTTGCCTTTGGACTTGAGGTTGTCAGGAGACACAATTACCTGAGAGGCTGCATGTTAACAAAAAGGAGAGATACCAGATTCTGATGACATCATTTGAACTCCTGTGCCAGCTGTATATTACAGATGATTTGCTAAAACTAATTCTGAAACATAACCAATTGGGTAGATTGAAGATTCCATATTAAGTCTAGTGTTAAAAAGTGGAAAAAAGAATGATGAACTTTTGTACTCTTGTACTTGATCATAGATTATTGATGTAGTCATGAAGTGGAGCATTGTTTTAGGTTGAGTGAAGCATTAGCAAAGATTAAGACCATTTTTTTTTTTTTCATTCCATACATCCTTTCTGAGGGCTGGGGGAAACCAGGTTACTAGACAGATTCCTGTGCAGTGAAACCCACGGATACTTGAGTGTCTTGCCTGTGGATGTGGTAAGGTGACTTCACCCTGAGTGCTCAACTGCTCTGTTTGTGCCTGGCGGCAGCATCAGACACATCTAGATTGTGGTGATGAGTAACTCTGGGTTCCCCTCAGCTTCAGACACTAGATGAGTTCACATTTTATCCTTTGGCCTCCACATGCCCCTGCTGGAGCTTCTGAATGGAATGATTAAGGTCTGGCCTTCAACACCTTGTGAATATTCCATAATAATTCAACCTTTACTGAACTGCAACCTCTGGGCCTGGCATTGTAGATCAGAGTGGACTCTTCTCATTATCCTTATTGTTCTCCCAGCTGTGAGATCTTGGGCAAGTTACTTTTCTCTGTTAAGTTCTCATCTGTGAAACAATGACAATAGTACCTACCTTACAGAGTTGTTGTGGGTTAAATGAGTTAATAAAACCATAAGCACTTTGACTACAGATTGGCACCTTATGTAGGTATGCTATAAGTATTACTGAAAAATAATATTTCTTCTTCAAACATTTCTTCTTGAGCATAGACGTTTGAAGCAAAACAAAGAAAGGGAAGAAATATGAGGATTTATTAAAATTCTGACTAGCTCTATGAGGGAGCGTAACACTTCTCAGATAGCAGGACTTAGGCATGTTCTTTAGTTTTCTGGGGTATTGAGTAAGTTAAACTATTTGAATGTTATTCACAGGGAATGGAGGCATTTTTCCAGGTTCTTTTAGGTGACCTGTCATAGCTAATTTAAGTAAAACCTTGTAACCATAGTGCTTTGTAAAAATCTCAATAGCTAAGCTGGCAGGGGTTTGGGAGATTTTTGTAAAATATCCAGGTGTCACAGGACATGGTAGTTATTCAAGACTTAGCCCCAACTTCAGCCTATGTCCCAGAGAAATGATGAATGATAAGCAATCCTTAGTTTTTGAGAGATGAAATGGTTTTGTTTAGATCTGTAGAATGCTTATTTTAGTCTCTTTCCTATTGCTATAACAGAACACCTGTGACTGCAGAATTTATGAAGAAAGAGGTTTATTTAGCTCACAGTTCTGGAGACTGAAAAGTTTAAGATCTGGTGAGGGCCTCAAGATACATCAGAACAGGATGGCAAGAAAGGAAGAGGGGAGGGGTACAAAGGGGGCTTGATGCCTTATAATAGCCAGTTCTCTTGATAATGAACCCTCTCTTGAGGGAATTACATTAAACTCTTGAGGGCTCCACCCCCATGACTCATACACTTTCTACTAGGCCCCACTTCCAACACTGCTGCATTGGGGGGCAGCCTCAATATGAGTTTTCGTAGGGAAAAATCATTCAAATAATAACAAAACTGTTGTAATTTAAAAAAAAATTTTCTTCTCTCTCTGCCTACCATTTTTCTTTCTTCCCAATACCACATTCATCTTTCCCTTTCTCTGTTTCATAGGAAGTAGATGTACCCCTTTTAAGAAGCAATCACTTTTAATAATTTGGCATATATCCTTCCATTCCCTCTTCTATACACTTAAATACACTGTACATATATATGTCTGTATTTGTATTTATGTAGATATCTATTTCAATACACAGATATAGAAATTGTTTTGTAACTGAGTTTTAAGCAATGTTTTATAATAAGGTACCATTTTGAGTTGTCCATTTAATTGCTTTTTTTTCCATTTAAAATTTGTCTTTTCTTCCCATGTTGATAAATATTGGTCTTTGTTTTGAATTGTTGCTTGTTTATTATTTAATTCTATGGGCTCACCATAGTTTTATCTACTCACCTACCATTTGATGGACATTTGGGTTACCTTCTACTTTCTTACAAACAATTCTCACACAGCCCATTTTGGGCACAAGAAGAGTCTTTTTTTGCCATCAGGTACATTTAAAAATAACTTGCTAAAACGGTTTTTAGTTTTAATTTATGGAATACATTTGCATTTCACTCATAAATTTATCAGTCTCTATGGTACCTTGCTGAGTTTGATCCTTTGAATGTCACATTTTATTTCTAGTTAAAACCATTTCCCATCTTTGCAATGAAATATGGCCAGATAATATGATGGCTACCAAAAGGTGAAATGTGTATCTTAAAAATCAAGGTGCTCCTTACTTTCCGATCCACTTACAGGTGTCATAAGAAGAGTGGCAACCAAAACATTTGAAAAATCCCCAGGATTTCAGAGGTAAATTCTTTCAGCTATGCAGCCTGTCAAAATTTTGTACCATTATAAAATCTACCCTTTAAATAAATATTAGCACCCTTCAGTTTTACTGAAATTGTATGTTGAGTACATTTACTGCAAGTCTATAGCTGAACACCTGTCTTCACAAGGTACTCTTCACCAGTATTTGTGTTTAGCATCCTGTGTAGCCTATACAGCTCACTCTTTATTAATAAAACCACTTCTGTTTTGAAAAGCATGAAATTCAGATCTGCTGAGTCAGATGTGATATTACCTTTCAAATGCATAAGCTCTGCTACAAGGATCTGGGAATTTATTATCTGACACAAATCTGTCGGGAATTCCTCTGTGTCAACTGACCACAAACCACAGCTTAGGTGGGTTCATATATTGTCTGTTTAGTAAGTGACTTGCCACTCTGAGACTGGTCCTCAAAATAGCCAACCTGTGAACTTTTTTTGACCAGTCCAAAATGAGATAAACATTTGTTGCAGAATATCAAGCAACATAGTGTCTCATTCACAGAAGTCTTGCTATCAAAAAAAAAAAATGTTGACTGAATTAAAATAGTGTGCTTCTTGATGTAGTTGATCTGCATTCTGGTGCAAGTTCCTTAACTTTTTTTTTAAAATATATATATATATATTTTTTTTAGTTGGCAACGGACCTTTAATTATTTATATGCAGTGCTGAGAATCGAACCTAGTGCCTCCCACGTATTGGCAAGTGCTCTGCTACTGAGCCACAACTGCTGGTCTGTGAGCCACATTTTAGGCAGCCCTATTTAAGGTGTTCTATAAAATTGGATGAATGAGTGAATGAATTAAACATATCTAAGATGGATTAAATGACTTGTCAGAGTTGTGGTGGAAGGATGGAGAGGAGGCTAGTGATTTTTTTTTCTTTTTTTTTCTTTTTTGTACTGGGGATTGAGCCCAGAGCCATTTTATTACAGAGCCACAACCTCAATCCATTTCTTCTTTTGAGACAGGGTCTCACTTAGTTGCTGAGGCTGACCTCAAAATTGCAGTCCTCTTGCCTCAGTCTCCCAAATAGCTGAGATTACAGGCATGGGCAGTGTGCCTGGTGAAGGTGGTAATTAAATACAAATATATCTTTAAGTGGGACAATGTTCCTTGCCTGTTTTTGAACTGCCACAAGAGAGGGAAGGATATTTAAGGCACAAATAGCCTATCTGGCCCCTGTTGCCCATACCACTATCATTTCCCATTAAATGTGTTTCCTTCTCTTGCTTTTTGCCCTTCCTCCTATTCTTATTCCTTTCCCCATGTTTCTGGGTTGGGATTTAAGGGAGAAAGACAATGATATATGGAAGGTTTATGATATGGTCTGTGATTTATATATAATAAATTTTTTCTCCACAACTGAGTAATAAAGATATTATCATCTACTTTGTGAATGGCCAGAAAATTTCAGTAACTTTATTAGATCCTATGAGCAAAAGGAGCAGACCTGCCTGGGATTTGAACTCAGGTCTGTTGGGTCTCCCATGTTGTCTATTTTCACATCTGATGAAGGTGCTCACAGAATCCTGTTCTGAGAAAGAACTTAGGAGGTGTCCATGCTAACACACTCATGCTTCAATGTGGAGTTTTGCTAAGCTCCATTAGTTTCAGTCTCAATACCTTTAAGTCACATTATCTGTGTGAGCTATATCTGCGTGTCTCTGTGGGTTGTGAATGCCTTCATCTTATCCATCTTCGTATCCTTCATGATAGTGTATGGGCGTTGAAGTCAGGAAATGAGATAGATATTACATGAAATATGTTAATGTATAAACTTCTTTATGAGCCTGAGAGATAAGTTCTAAAAATATTCCGAATGAGCACCAAACACTTTAACATGTCATGGTATAAATTTATTATGTGGTGTGCACAGTGAAGACAAATCCATTAGGCTGACTTTAAGAAGTTATCCTCCTGAGATAAGTAATAATTCTTGGTATCCCTGGATTATGGCTTTTAGAACTCCTTACCAGTCTGTATCCTCCTTGAGGACAGGAACCAGGTCTTTGTTGTTTCTCCAGTGTCTAGCACATTTTCTGGTATACAGATATACTTGAAAATTAAGTATTGAACTGTTGAATATGCTAGGTCCTCAGCATTTCCTCTTTATCTGCTGTTATTAATGTTCACCATCAATTTCCACATGGCTCCTGGATTACAAATTGTCTTCTGCTCCTGAGTGTCCTGGTTGTGATCCAACATTTTATTCTTCCATGTCCATTTCCACCAGGTCCTGTTGTACATCAGGCGTGACTCTATGATCAGAAGCACAGCTGGGGGAAGGTGAGTGATGTGGGAGCAGGGGGACAGTTGTTTCTCCAGAACTAGGAATGAATTATGGGTTTGTTTGAGCCATCTCAAGGCAGGGGCATTGCTCTTCTAAGAACTCTCAGTACAATCTCACTGATTTCAGATCACTCAGTTTATGCTGCACCCTGCTCATTGGCTCAGACAGCCCTACGTTCAAATGCAGCAGCCTGGAAGTAGAGGAGGTGGGCATAACCTGGTGAGCTCCAACCAAGTTGTTTTTGTCATCTTCATCTGGTATTCCTCAGGAAGTTCTTCACACTGAATCCCACTGGTGTTCCTACCCATTTAATAAAGCCTGTGTGCTCCATTTTGCTGTTACATCCAGACTCCATCAGAGTGGGGTCATCCCATCATGTCCCCACTTTTCACTTATTTCTGTTTTGTCTTTATTTCTTAAATTTCTCATACCTTTAATATTTCTAATCTGACTCACTGCTCTTGTTTGGGAAACTGAGTAAACCTTACTCAAGTCATGATAGACAGTCTCCAAATAGGGGATGTGACAGCTGTTAGAACTAGGAAATGAAGTTTGAAGGAAACAATGTGAAAGACCATGGGAACTATGAAGAAGGTAATCAACAGGTAGCATCAATGGCTCAGGCCCCACCCAGGCTTGCCCCCAGGTAGGTATTAGAACTTGGCTCTACTCTCAAAGTTTAACTATTAAATATTACATTCTTCCTATTAAACTAGTGGTGAAGCCAATTATACCCTTCTTCTAAGGGATCTTTTTTCCTTCTATAAAGAGTCAGGCTTTCTATAAGCAGAAATGCCAAATTTTAGAGAGAAAGACCCAGTGGCCACAAGCCAGGCTTCCCTGGCCCAGTCTAACCAGACTTATATGTTCTTGTTTCCTTTCACAACATTTAGCCTGTGAAACACAGAACTTCCTAGACCAGCTCACATTTATGTTTCTTTCTTTTTTTTTTTGTGGTGCTGGGGATTGAACCCAGGGCCTTGTGCTTGCGAGGCAAGCACTCTACCAACTGAGCTATATCCCTAGCCCTACATTTATGTTTCTGAAAATCTCTGCCATCTGTCATTTGAGTCATGCACATAATTTCCTGCTTGGGGCACTGTACGTGCATGTCCAAAATTACTTCTAGAGGAATATGAAAAATTATTTTAAGTGTTCCAGGATCTCTTTTTACCCCATTTCCTAACCTGGAGCAGTTCATCCATGCACCATGCCTTAACTGATCACTATATAAACAAGATAGAACCTATGTTTCATTTAGATTACTTTTTTACCTCCTGTTAAATTTGATTGGCTTTGTAGTTGTTCCCACCTTAGTTCTCTGATATGGCCTTGGCCCAAGTATTAGTTTCTTGTTGCTGTCGTAACAAAGTACCACAAACTTAGTGACTTAAAATGAAACATGAATTTATTGTCTTATAGTTGTTCTGGAAGTTGGAAATCTAAAAGATAGCAGAGCTGTATTCTCCTTGGAGACTTTTGAGAATTCCTTTTTCTAACTTCTAGGAGCTATCAATATTCCTCAGCCCATGGCTGAACATCACTCCAACCTTTACTTATCCTCTCACTCTGACCCTCCTCTTTCTTATTCTCACCTGGAAAGCCCATGTAATATCCCCCTATCAAGATCATTAATTCAATCATGTGTAAAGTCCCTTTTGCCATTTAAGGAACAAATAATATTCACAAGTTCTGGGGACTAGGATGTGGACATCTTTTGGGGGGGCATTATTTTGTTGACCATAGTTCCCACTGATTTTGGTTACCCCTGGATTTTTGAGACCATGGTCCTCTACTTCCAGGACTGTTTTCAACTCTGCTCATACTCATTCTTTTGACAACTCATATGAATTTATCTGTTTCTTCTTGCAATTCTATCAGTTTTTGCCTCATGAATTTGGAAACTTTGTTGTAAAGTACATCAATATTAGGATTGTTATGTTCTCTTCATTGACCCATTTATTATTGTGAAATAATGTTTCCCTGTTTATATTCTTTGCTCCAAAATCTATTTTCTTTCATTAATGTTATCACTCCACCATTTTTTGATTAGCATTAATACGGTATATTTTTGTATCCTTTTAACTTATTTATATTTTTGTATTTAAAAGTACAAAATATCCAAGGCATAGTTGGGGTTTTTGCCTGAATCCCATCTGACAATCTCTGCCTTTTAAATAGGATGCTTAGATAACTTCTTTTTTCCCCCTTGAGACATGGTCTTGTTATGTTGCCCAGGCTGGCCTTGAACTTCTGGGCTCTAAGGATCGTCCTGCCTCAGCTTCCTGAGTAGCAGGGACTACAGATATGCACCACTGATTTTAAACCTAGTTTTAAACCACATGTTTAATGTAATTAATGATAAATGCAGTTTAGGTAAAAACGCCTGCAGGTAGGATGACAGGGAGACCAGATTGTTGAGGTAATCAAATTAAGGAGTAATGGTTTAACATTCATGAAATGTGAATACAATCTATCATCACTGAAAAAGAATTATTTATTGGATTTTTAATATTAAATTTACTTTTCAGTGGAAACCTAACTCAGAAAACACTGAAACTTAGAACATTAATCTGTTGTTATAAAAATACTGTTCTGGTATTCACAAAGGCTGGAAGACACAGGATCTGCAGGTGGGGCTGCAGGAGGTAAACAAACACTTGCTCTTTTCAACCTTTCGGTTCGGGTCTGAGTATTTCTGATTTATTTCCAATTATAGAAACACTTTGTATTAACAATTGGAATGCATTTTCTCATGCTGTACCCAATTCAAATAGATATCATAAAATACAACATTTCAAATACTAAACTCATAATCTGAAAAAAAAGTAATGTTTTAAACAAAGGAAACAGTTCTGAAGATGAAGTGGGAAAGGGGCTGTAAATAAGATATTAAGGGTATATAACCAACAGAAATGAAGTTTGGATGGATTTGTGTCATACTGTAGATACCTGGGTGGATTTCAATGTTTGGAGAATTACACACATACACACATTTCAGGAAAAAGAAGGAGGAGGGTACTTTAAAGACAGTTCAGGATAAAAGACATTGTATAAGAGAACAGTCCAATAAAAAGAGTGCCAAGTTGCCAGGACTACAGGAAGACATTATTTTAGGTGTCTGGATAGTTTTGCAGATTGCCTAGTTTATCTTCAGTTTTTAAAACACAGACTATGACAGACAATTCCAGGACAACTGTGTTGAGGTCCCCAAGAACACCCCCAGGTTTGATGATGACTGGAAATGTTCACAGAATTCAGCATACAGTTGTACTTATGGCTAAGATTGCAGGAAAACAAATAAAAACAAAATCAGCATAGGGAAAACACATGGTACAAAGTCTGGGGGGAATCAGATGTGAGCTTCCCAGCGTCCCTTATTAATGTTATCATACAAGACACACTTAATTCCTATAACACCAAATTGTGACTATACATGAAATATTGTATACCAGGGAAGTTCATGAAAGTTTCAATGTCCCAGGGTTTTCTGGGGGCTGGTCATAGATGCACCTGTTGCCTAGCACATTCCAAAATTCCAGATTCCTGGATGAAAGCAGGTGTCTAACACAAACCACACTGTTTTTACAGTTAAGACAGTGAGCCACTCATTGGCTAGGGAATGGTGGGAACCCTCTCCAAATCCAAGTCTCCCTGCCCCAAACCTTGTAATCCTGGAGGCCTAAGACTAGGGTCTGGCCTTCTCCTGTAACTCTTTTTTGCATACTGTCCCCTTTTCAGTTTTCTGTGGATTCACTATGGGGCTACAAGATACTAGAGTGGTAACCTTCATCTTATCTCCATTTAATTCACCACTCTGGTCACTGAAAAATTTACACTGATTCCTACAAAAAGATCAGAAACAGTTCATATAGTCTTGCCCCAAGATGTTAATGCTGAAGAAACCTAGACCAGGTAGACCTTCTAAAGAAAATTAGTTTACTACATGGATGGATTATATGGAGATGAGCAAGAAGTGACTAGTTAAATGGAGGCCTAGATAAAGCACCTGTACTCTAGAGGGTGAGATAAAAATCTATAAAAATTTCAGGGGCCTACACAACATCAGTAAAAATTTGGGGGAGGTGTGTCCAGTAATCTGGTACACACTAGGACATCCTCTCTAAAGTGAAAAGACAAAAATCATTACAATTTGTATGGCCTACACTCTGAAGGAAGCACAATGGCTAATAGGTGTCTTTGGGTTTGAAGGTAGTCTATTTCACAACTAGGAATACTGCTCTTGCCTATATACTAGATGACATGAAAGGCTTCTGTTTTGGGTGAGATGTAAAACAGCAGAGGGTTTTATGGCCAGTTTTTATTGTGGTCTGACTCAAGACTGCCACTTGGGTTATACAACTGGGAAGACCCATCTTAAGAGTTACTGAGGGAAAGATGCAGAAGAAATGAAAGCAAAACCTCCAAATACACTCTCCATTTTGTTGAATAGAATATGAAAATATCACATGACACAGTACTAGAAAAAATATTTTATTTTTCAAATAAATAGTGGGTTTTTCACAATTATTTCTATAAGAATTTTATCTTTTTATTAAAATTAAGTATATACTTCGTACATTTTCATATTTTCTCAAATTAAAGACTATGGTATAACTGTGGTTATCTTTAGCAACCAAAGTCTATTTTCAGAAATTTAACCTGATATGGAGAAAAATGCCACATTTACATATGGTATTTACATATGATTTGGTACTGAAGTTGAACGGGTAGTATTGGTGAGTTCTGGGATTTAGTGGCCACTACAAGTTTTAAAAACCAATGAGAACCCTTGGGGCAGCTTTGGTTGGATGGGGGATGATGTGGTTTTACATCATACAGGACAGTTATTCCCAGAAGAATTGGACTGGAATCTGTGAGACAGAAAACTGAGGTATATACTGCTTAGGTATTTGTTCTGAGTGGCAGGTGGTGAGGGCCCTATTTTTTAGGCAGATTTCTGTTGCTAACTATTTCTGTGTAAGAAGAAAGAACAAATGGGAACCTCTGGGTCCTTAATGAAACTAATATTTTACCCATAGTTATCTATTTCTCAATGATATTAGGCCCTTTGAAAAAAGAAATGGACTAAGTTTACCATGAATACAAGTAGCAAAAGTGACTATGGCAAGTTTAACACAGTAAAAACTGGGATTTTACTCTTGGTAAGGCTTGACTTACTCTAAAAAGGCAGTAGAGTGATGGACCTTGGAGATACTGTTTTTGTAATCTTACTTTTCTTCATTACCCAGTCACTTGTTTTAATTTATATGCTCACAAATAGGGTAAAGAAAAAAGTCCCAATCTCTATTGAAGCATTTCTATAAAACCTAAGATTTTACCCAAACATTTCATTAGAGTACTCATTATGAATTCAAAATTAAATAGCTTAAGTAAATAATAGTTAATGAAAGTTTTTTTTTTAAGGTAGTAAAAAGATATGATCTTAGTGATTTTCTCTTAGCATTCTGCTTATCTTTCAAATGTGGGTAAAATCTGATTTAAAGGGAAAGTTTGGACTCTTACATAAAAATATAACATGCATTAAAACAAAATTCTTAAATACAAAAAATTCAAGTGACTATATCCTGATATTAATGTAACACAAATAAAATTACCATGAACAAATTAGCACAAAATGCAGTTCATTTCTTATTAACACAATGAAAACAATTGATACTCAAATGTTTACTATTCTAGCATGAACTTCTGAATGAGGATCACTTATGTGCATGTGCTTCAAAGTAGTGTGACGTGGCCAGTACTTTTATCCTAACCACAGTATTTGCAGCTCTTAATTTCAGTTGTTCTAGGAAGAAATTAGGAGAGAAGCTAAATTCCTCACAGTTGGATCATTCAGAAAATAGCTAAGAGTTATTCTTTTGCATATTTGTAAGAAGCTATTCCAAAATTGTTTACATACCTATTTCTCTCAATAAAAGCCTTTGGACAAAAATCTACTCTTCTAATTCCTATTTCTGTTGAAAGACCCATTTATTATTTTTAATGGTTTATTCTACATTTTATAGATTTTAAAATTGCAGCACTATTACCTTCTATAAAATGCAAAGCAGCACTGTAAGCATTCAGTTAATTCTGGCATTCAGACTTTGAAGATATACCTTTATGAAATAAGTCATGAAGCAGAGCTATTAATGCAGCTAACCATTTAAAGATCAGATTTATGACTCTTTTTTATTTTAAAAATATATATCAAAGTGTCCCTCAAGAGGAGGAATGATATACTGTACTGAAAAACTGAGACCTTGCAAATGGTCTTCTTAAATTGGCTCTTAATAATTTTAATAGCCAGCAAACCTTTACCAGGTGTTATTTTCAGGGTCAGTGTTATAGGCAGTAAAAAGAGAGTAATAAGAAGTTCCTTTAGTATTACTAGTAACTAAAATAACTTAGATGAGATCTAAGGTGGATGTGTGTTATAAATGAATTCTGCTTTATAGTAAAATACTTTTAAAATTTCAATGTTATTATCATAAAGCATACTCAAAGTATTCGTCTGATGCCACTGAGTGTCTAGTTCCTGCTATTTTATCTTAAAGTAGCTGATTTGATGTCATTTTCTTACTTCTGTGGAATTTTCTTGAGATTTTAATATCTTACAATATTGTAATTGATATTAAAATATCAATTACAATAGGGAATTGGCACTAGTTTAAGTTTGTAAAAACATAATTGTCAGAAGTCACACAAAAACATGATAACTATAATATTTCTGCATATCTTCAAAAAAGTCTTTGGAAAACAACTATAATGCATAATGCTCCAGAGAATCCAAAGTACTGTCAATGATGGATATTATTTAGTGATGTTACATGAGAATTCTTTTCTAACAAGTTGTAACAATGTCAATTTTAGGTAGAACATAATATTATTTCATGAAATAGTCTCATTCTATGCTCTCCTGACAACACTCCCAACAGAAAGCATCCAGTCTATTTGCTGTTTCTTGGCTGATCAGACATTCTTCCTGTAATTCCCTGATTGTCTTCCTCAATGATTTTTGGAAATGTTTTTCTCGGTCTAAAACATTCCGTAGACTCTCCTTGGTATCCTCCAGCTCGCTGATCACATGATCTAATTTATGCTTGAGTTTCTTTGGACTGTCCATTACACTGTAGCTATGTTCCTAAAAATATAAACACCACCAAGTTATTAAATCAGACAGACAAGTACTAAGATATAAGTTTATTATGAGGCTTCGGTTATTTCTCCATTTATGAAGGGTTAAGACTTTAAGTTGGTGATATTTAAAGGCTTAAAGAATATAGGGAGAGGATGGGGTTTAGTGACAATATTCAGAGTGCCCAGATTTCTCTTTTTTTTCTAAGGCTAGGTACATATGAGTATCCAATGTTTGGCTGGGAAGCACTTTTATCTGGGGGTCCGTATCTGCTATAAACTTCACAACACTACAACTATACAGCTTTCATTTGTTAAGTGTAACAGTGATAAGCTTAATTTTTATCTATTATACACATTTAAATTGTTAGATTTTTAACAGAGTTACTTTTGATGAATATTTCACTTTATAAAAGATGACAAAGAGTACTGGAGCAGGTCTTCAGGTTGGCTGTTAGGTATTTAGAGAGGACTCTGGTCTTAGTATTTTAAAGAGATAATTTAACTCCTCTCTATTTATTATGGTTATGCTTAAGTGTGCTGGGCATATATTTTTTCATTTTCATTTGAAAACAGAGAAAATAACACTGACGTATCTTATACAGTTAATATATAAAAATTTTGAAAAGTTTCTGTTTAATATTAAACTTAGAGAAGAATCTTCTGCTTCTGTCAAGATAAAGTAAAAGAGTGAATTGACTCCTACCCCAAAACAACAATGCATGGCTAAAAGACTTGAAAGATAAGTTTTGCGGATAATGAATATTGGGCAAGGAAGGTAGCTACTACTATGGACAAAAGGAAAACAAAGAGGTGAACCATATGATTGCTCCTGAGAATTTGGAGTCCTCAGTGAAAGGAGGGGAAACCCATGCAGAGATAGGCAGACAAGAGTGGAGGAGAGAGTGCCAAAAATCCAGGGAGACCAAGTTGGTTAACATTCACAGAATGGAGTACTAGAAAGGAGAAAGCCTCCCAGAGAGAACACTCTGGAGATCTTCAGAGACTCCATCTTGAATACTGCACTGAGTAAGATAAGTACATTGCATGTGAGGAAACTACTCAAGGCTGAGGAAATAACAATCAGAAAATCTTATAGTGTAAGGAGCTCACAGGGCAAGGATACTATTCCCCACCAGCAAGATGAGAAATGGGAAGATTTATGGGACACTGAACAGTATACACGAAAGGGTCTGGCCTCTGTAGTGGATAATGAATAGTCCTAGACTGAGCACTGTTCTAGTCCTGCCAAGAATAACAAATCTGAAAGGACCAAACTGTGTTAAAAAATAAAGCTCAAGAAAGAGAATACAAAAATATCTGCCATTCAGAAAATTAAAATCCATACCATATAGCATACAAAATTTACCAATATATAAACAAGCAAAAAAAAAAAAGCCATAATAACAGATAAATTGACTGATGAAAATCAACCCAGAACTGATATAAATGTTAATTATTAACACAGGAGGGAATTAAGGTTATTTAAAAATCTATATTACATATATTTAAAAAGTTAAGACATGAAAAATATAAAAAAAGACTCATAGAACATCCATAGTTAAAGGTTATAATGTATAGGGTGAAAAATACACTGGAGAGAGTGGCAGATTAGACATTTCAGAAGAAAAGATTAGTGAATGTGAAGATACAGCAAAAGGAACTTCTGAGAATGGATGAAAGAGAAAAACAGGGAATAGTAAAAAACAAAACAAAAAACAAAGCACAGCTAGTAGTGCAATTCCAGACAGCCTAACATATATGTAATTAGATTCCCCAAAGAAGAAAGGAAAGTTGGGTTAGGAAAAAATATTTGTGGCCAAAATTTTTCCAATTTGATAAAAAATCTGAGCTCAGATTAAAAACAAAAATAAAAAAACAAACCTTCAACGACTCAACAAATCCCAAGCACAAGAAACATAAAGAAAACTAAACTAACACAAAGCAAAAAGGTAAAAAAGGCAAAATGGGGGGGGAGAAGAAAAAAATATGATAGTTTTTTTTTTATTAGCAAGAATGCATGTCAGAATATAATGGAGTAATATTTTTAAAAGCACTAAAAACAAAAAATGTAAAACTATCAATCCAGAATTTAATACCTAGTGAAAGTAATTTTCAACAAGGAAGACTAAAAATGATGTTTTCAGACACAGAAATGCTGAGGTAATTCATTACCAGCATAGATATACCATAAATAATGTTAAAATAAGTCCCTCAGGCAAAATGATATCAGATGGAAATATGGTCTTATATAAAGGATTGAAAAGCAGTAAAAATGGCATCTACATGAACAATATATATTTTTCTTGTTTTTTAAAATCTCTTTAAAAAATCTTATTGTTCAAACAAAAATAGTTAACATATTGCATAGTTTTTAGCACATGTAAAACTAAAATATGTAACAATAGCACAAAGACTATGAGAGAACTGGAAGTATACTATTACACCATTCATAGATAGCATATATATTCATAATACATACTGTATAAATATATACATACACGTGAATGGACTATTACTTGAATGTAGACTGTGATAAGGTAAAGATGTATTGTTACAATCCTACATACAACTACCAAAATAAAGCAAGGAATTACAGCTTGTAAGTGAAAAAAGAAGATACAATAAAATCATAAAAATTAATCCAAAAAAAGGTAGAAAAAGAAGAAAATGGCGGGGGAAATGCCACTGGAACAAAAAGGAAACAGGGAAATGACAGATTTAATCTTTTCTAAATCAATCATTACCTTTAGTATAAATAGTCTAACTAACCCAAATAAAAGGCAGAGATGATTAGACTGGATTTTATAAAAAGAACAAAATTCAACAGTATATGCTGCCTAAAAATATTGTATTTCAAAGATAACAATAACACTAATAAGAAACCAAGCTATAGTGGGCACATTATTATCAGACAAAGTAAATTTCAGACCTGGTCTACTACCAGGTATAATGAAAGTCATTTCTTAAATATAAAGGGCTAGCCGGGCGTGGTGGCGCACGCCTGTAATCCAAGCGACTTGGGAAGCTGAGTCAGGAGGATCTCGAGTTCAAAGCCAGCCTCAGCAACTTAGCGAGGCCCTAAGCAACTCAGTGAGACCCTGTCTCTAAATAAAATACAAAATAGGGCTGGGGATGTGGCTCAGTGGCTGAGTGTCCCTGAGTTCCATCCCTGGTTCAAAAAAAAATATATAAAAATAAAAATAAAAATAAAAATAAATAAATATAAAGAGCTTATCTTATCAAAACACAGCAATCTTAAATGTTTATATACCTGATAACAGTACTTCAAAATATAATATACAAAGCTACTGACAACCACAAGGAAAATAATACAAATCCACAATTATTTGAGAAGATTTTAACAACCTTATCTCAAAAAGAGATAAAACAAGTAGACAGAAATTCAGTAAGGATCAGGAAGATTTGAACAACACTATTAATCACCTTGACTTAATTTGATACTTATAGCACATTCCAACTAACACCACCAGCAGCAGAACTCACGTCCATTGCAAATGGACACAAAACATTTATCAAGATAGATCATGTTCTGGGCTATAAAATACATCTCAATAAATTCAGAAAGGTTCAACAATGTACATTATACAATGTACATCTTCTGACCACTGTAGAATTAAACTAGAAATTAATAGTAGATAACTGGAAAACTTCTCAATAATGGAAACTACATAATACACTTCTAAATAACCCATGGTTCAAATAACAAATCAAAATATACTTGGAGCTATTTTGAAGTGAATGACAATGAAAACACAACATACATACTTTGTGGAACACCATACTTTTGGAGAAACCAATACCACTAAAGCAATACTTTGAGAAATTAACACATGGAATGCCTACACTGGAGAGAAAAAGTCTCGACAATGAACTTGGCTTCCACCTTAACTAGAAAAAGATAAGTAAATTTTACTAAAATAAATACAAAAAAGGAAATAATAGAGATAAGTGGAAATCAGTGAGGCAGAAAGAAAATGAAAGCTAGTTCTTTGAGAAGATTAATGAAATTCTTACATCTCTAGGCAGACTAATCAGCAACATAAAAGAGCAGAAACAAATTGCCAGAAATGATCAGAAATGAGAGATATAATATCACACAGATTTTATGGGTATTAAAAGGATTAATAAGTAAATGTTATGAACGGACAAATTCCTTGGAAATCAACAAGCTACCAACAAAAGTTTTTTTCCTTATGAAGAAAATCACTGGTTTAGATAGCTTCAATGGAGTATATCAAATACAGAAAAAACAGTATCATTGTACACAAAATTTTCCAGCAAACTGAAAAAATTGGCAATATTATCCAACTCACTTTTTGAAGTATTATTCTGATATTGAAACCAGACAAATATAAGGAAAAAAAAAACCACTATAGGTTATTTAATTCCCCTTAAAAAAACAAAAAAAAAAAAAAAAGATTAAAAACTGAACATACCGAGTCCAACAATATATAAAAGGGATAATGCATCACTAAATAAGGTTTAGTCCAGGAATGAAAGGTTGGTTTCACATTTGAAAATCAATTGATATGATTCATAATAACAAGCTAAAAAAGAAAAATTATTTTAAACCTCAATAGATACAGAAGAAGCATCTGACAAACTAACATTCATTTCTGATAAAACTTCTTAACAAACTGGAAATGGAAGGGTACTTGACCCAATAAAAGGGACTTATGAAAAACATAGCTAAAATCACATTTAATAGTGAAGGACTAAATTCCCTCCTCCTAAAATCAGGAACAAGGCAGTAGTTCTTAGTACTTTTATTTGCCATACTCAAGAGGTTGAAGGCGGTACAATAAAGCAAGAAAAAGAAATGAAAGATATTCATATTAGAAAGGAAGACCTAAAACTCTTTTTAATCATAGAAAATACGATGATCTGTGGTAATCTCTACAAAAATCTGATAACCTCTACAAAAAATCCTGCTATAATTAATGAGTTCAGCAAGTTCACTAGATACAGAAAAATCAATTATATTTCCACATTCTAGTAGCAAAAAACAAAATGCCATTTATAACAGAATCCAAACATTATAAAATACTAAGGGATAAATATGACAAAGAATACTTATGTACTAAAAACTGTAAAACAACTGAATGAAGTTAAAGACCTAAATAAATGGAAATATTCTGAGGTCATGTGTTGAAAGACTATTATTGTCAATTTTTCCCAAATGGATCTATAACTCCAACACAAAACTAGTAAAAATTCCAGCATGTTTGCTGGTAGAAATTTATGAAGTAATTCTACAAGTCACATTAAAATGCCTAAAAAAGAACATATAATAGCTACAATAACTTTTGAAAAAGAATAAAGTGTAAGAAATAACACTGCCTGATTTTAAGAATTACTGTAGAGCTATAGTAAGACAGATTTATATTCCAAGTCTGACTGTAACATACAAAGGCAACAAATAAACTAAGCTTGAATCTCTATATGTATATGTCTGTTTTTCAAGAAAATCTAATGACATAGCTATTGCTATTAGATATTTCCATACAGAAAATGTAGTATTTAAGAATTATTTTCTTGGTAGAAATATCCTTGCGAAACCATTCTTTGAATTAAATATGTAACCAAAGGATGAACAACTTCTATATTGTTCTGCCTATATGCAAACTGTAATGGCCCTGGGAAGAAATATTATTGGGAGATATTACATGTTAAAAAAATATTGAAACACTTCAATCCCCAGTTTTTGCCAAGATGCTGAAAAAGTCTGATTTTAATGGAAAGGACATGTTCATCTTGAAAGTATTAACACTAGTTCAGTAGCAATTTTACTTACAAAAATGAACTGGGATTGGAATTCTTCAATACGTGGTGAGGAAGCATCAACAAGCTGGCGACTGTGGTTTGTGACTGGAAGGCTTCTGAGGGTGAAGTTTCTTCTACAATGAAGCTTTTCTCTTTTCTCCTGTTAAGAACAGTTAATAACAATCATTGAGACAGTCTATCTTTTCTCAAATTCTTATTTCTTAACTTTGTGTAGTGAAATACAACATCAATTTTCTTGGAACACTGCTTTTAGAAGTTAATAAATTCCACTCAGATTACTTTAAAAGGACTTCCTGAAAACAGCACTGTAGTTCATCTGCAAACAAATTGCCCTAAAAAAAGAAGAATGATGAGAAAGGATAAGGAATACCAGCTATTAAAAATACAATACACAGTGATAATAGCTAAAATAGCGTGCTACTTTCTTAGAACTTGAAAGAAAAATCTAGAAGTAGATCAAGTAGATAAATGCCTCTAGGATGAAAATGGCATTCTAAATAAGTACAGAAAGCTTATAAATCATGCTGTAAAAATCAACTAATTAAGAAAAGCAAAAAAGGTGGCAAAATAGCTCAGTTGGGAGAGTGCTAGACTGAAGAAAACCAGTTATATCTTTTCTATATAACAAACCACAATGAAATCGTATGTACTGAAAATTTATGTGAAAAGGAAAACCACAAGGACTATTAAAATGTGGGGAATATTTATATCATCTTAAGGTAGAGAAGGCTAAAATCATACAACACAAGAAAATATATTCAATTGACTATATAAAGAAGTTTGAATTGAAAAAACAAAGTAAATTCATGCCATAATCAGAACTAATGGCAAACATTGAAAGGTGGCTGCAACAAAGGCAGCAGCTAAAGGATCCACATTCTCAATGTTCTCAAAGAATAGCTTAGAAAAAGATGAAGATAAAAGTGGAACCAAATAAGTAAATCATAAGAAATACAAATGTCCAACAAACACATGAAAAAAAATGTAGAAATCACCAAAATTCAAAGATGAATTAAAACATTATGATTTCACTTTTTTCCTATCAAATTTTCACAAAGGTTAAGAAAACAAGTTACACCAAGAATTGAGGTGGGTGGCACACTGACATAGCCAGTGGGGGAGTAGGCTGTGCAAGCTTTATACTGAGTCTTTGGTAGGTTTGTATCAAGAGCATCTTTAAAAATCTATGTAATCTTTGACTTAACGACTTTATTTCCAGGAATTCAGTTCAATAAACTAAGCATATGAATAATGATTCAACTACAATCATATTCATTTGCCTATTGTAAGATGATAACCTGCATACAATATTGGGGCTTGATTACATAAACTATTGTGCATATATGCAGGATTAACTGCTCTGTGGCCATTAAATATGAGCTATAAACTGACACTACCAAATACTGGCAAGAATTATTGAAGGAACTTTTATATATTGATGATGAGATCAAATTTGTGAAACTACTTTGGAAAGCTATGGCAATATCTACATAAACTGAACATATTCATCCCGGGACCCAGCAATTCCCATTTTTAATAGAAATATAAACACATGTACTCTATAAAAAGTGTATATAAATCCACCAAAAGATATGAATAAAAATATTCAGTTGCATTTATAATAGCATCAAAATGAAAAAAAAGAAAACTCAAATGTTTACCAACAAAATGGAGAAATTAGTTTATTAATATAATGGAATACTATATAACAAAAAAATAAATGGACAACTATTACACACAACATGGATGAATCACACAAAAGATTGAGCTCAAGAAGCCAGGGTAAAACTCGAAGGTAGGACTCCATTTATATAACTGATAATGAGAGAAGTTAGGGTAGTAGTTACCTCTGAGAGGGTAGAGTCTGAGGAAGACCATAAGGGAGGCTTCTGGGGCACTGGCAATGTGTCATACCTTGGTCTGAGGGGAGTTTGATGAGTATATTCACTCTGTGAAAACTCAGTGATCTACACACTTAGGGTGTGTTCAATTTTCCATACATAGACACACACATATGTAATGTAAATTAAAAAGACTGATATTATACATAGTTTCTCTTCAAACACGTGATCATAATCTGTAGTACAAACATGTGGTATGCTTGTTAAAAAGTACGGATGCCTGGACTCCAACCCAAACAAACTGAATCAAGTTCTTGGGGAGTGGGGCATAGGATTCGGTATTTTAAACAAATTCCTTGGATAACTTATGCATGCAAACTAAAGTTTGAAAGCCACTGTTGTGGGAAAGTATTTAATATCATGGAGAACAGTAGTTAAGAGTGGATTTTGGAACCCACATGTATGGTTTCAAATCCAGTCTCTGCTGTTTTATAGCTGTGACTCTGGAGAAGGCATTCCAGTTCTCTGGGTTTTAGGTTCCTAATGTGATAAAATGAGAATAAGAGCACTTACCTCATGTGGTTGTTTTGAGGACTAAATGAGTTAATATATATATAAAATGTTTAGAATGGTACCCTGAAACAGCAAGCACTATATATAAATGTAAAAACCACAAAATAAAATAATAAAGAAAAGGACATTGAAATTCTATAAGATTATCTACGTATAGATGAATTTATATTAAACATACATCCAATTGAGTGGAAAGCTACACATGCAAGTGTTTATTATTTCTGAATTATCTGATTATTACTTTTATTTGATCATTTCCTTCTTTACCTAATTTTCTATAATGAAAATGTTATAAGGAAATAGGTTTTGAAAGTTAGCAACTTATGGTTTATTTATTATGCCCACATTTCTTACTTAACAGATGACACTTTGCAAGTAGAAAAACAAAACAAAACAAAAAAAACAACTTTAAAGCAAATTGCATAAGATTTTGTACATTTACTAACATGGAGGAAAGTGAGGCAGTCTCTACTTGGTCATTCAGGCACTGAATGTGACCAGCTTTAAAGAACATTCAAGACTACATGGGAGTAGGTGTGCTTCTGGATGATTTCCCATATTTTTTGTTGTCAGGAAGGAAATATCTTTTATACTTCTTTGAATTTTCCACATTTGAATCCATAAGTCAGTCCATAATTCTGGAAGTAAATACATTCTCAGAGAGATACTGAGGGGAGCTAAACCATGGCACTATCACTAAGAAAAAACCAAAACTCAACTAGTTTAGTTTTTCAACCCATGTATTTTCTTTTCTTGACTTCTTTTCTCCTTTTCTTCTCCTTCTCTCATGTTTTTTCTTTCTTTTGTCCTATCCAGGCTTTAAAACTCTGTGTAGTGGCTGCTCATAGAAGTATACTTTGGTCCTGTAAGTAATTTAGCTCTTGATTTCTCAAGGACTGCTAATTTGGAATTTCTGTTCAACTTTCTCAAGTTAACCCCTGCTTTTTAGACACGAATGAGGTATGCCAATTCCTTAAGTTAGTCCACTTTACCAAGTTTACATAGTAATAAACAAATATTTATGAGTGGCTACGGATTTAAAATACTCTTACTATGTATCACAAAAGTTAAAGCTGCCTTCTACAAATTTAAAAAACTCCAAGAATGTGTTTCAAATGAATAAGAAAATAATAAAAACAAAGGCAAGAGTGGTGCAGATTCTTCAGAAGTACCAAGGGAGTACTGATGGTAAGCAGCATCTTGTAAACAAACCTGTAAGTGATATGGGGAATCAAAGATAGAAGGGATGACTCCAGGTTTTAGTTTAATATTTGGAGCTCTTCTGTCAAAATCTGTCTTCTTAAAGTGCCTTGAACACAATACATCTCCTTTTTTAGGCTCCCAAATGCCTGCAGCATTCACATCAAGTCTTTTCATTGCTAAAACCCATTTTCTTTTGACATTTTCATCTGTGGGGAATCTAGGACAAAATACAAAAATACTTTAAAACCAAAAACTATTCATGTATGTTTGAATTAAATCTGTCTTAAATGACTGTGGCTAAACTGACTCCTTAGGTTATTTCTCTTGAGAACTGCAATATTCAGGAAACTATGATTTGTGCTGTGTAACTGTTTAAATATTAAGATTTTCTGCCAATCATTCTGCAGTCATATGGCCTTCATCTAAATTTTTTCTCATATTATATGGAAGAAAAGTTCCAATGGACATTTACCACCTTATAGTAAGATCTGCAACTGAAGAATTTTCTTCATCCAAAGATGATAAGGAATATCACTTGGGTCTTTTCCTATCTGAAGTGATATCCAGAATTTATCCCTGATGAATAGGGCCCTGTGCACATTCATTCTTCTGTCAGCATCAGAAAATTGCTTAGTACAGCACTTACTATACAGACAGTCCATAAATGCTTAGTGAATGCATCCCGAGAATAGCTAGCTGCAGGACTCAGTTCTGTAGATCAGAACTATTTGAGAGATATGGAGCTCAATAATTTTATCTTTTCCAATTTTCTAAGCTGGTTGAAATCTTTTTGGAATAAAGAATAAGGTACAAATAATCATTTTCCATATACCTAGCAAAGTAGCTAGCAGATCTTCGTTTAGCACACAGTACAGTGCTTGGTACAACAGCAGCAAAATAAACCTTTAGGAATTGAACAATTATTAAATTGTATTATTCTCCTATGGCTGTCAGGGAAATGGCTAAAATATTTTATGTGGATCATCTTGATTTATTCTGGTATGCAGGTAAAGAACACTTGGTCTGAACTTGTATATATATTTTACAACCTATTTCTAAACAGAAAAGAGAATGTATTTGAGCTAAGATTCTTCATTCAGATTGTAAACTACAAGTAAACATTGAGCTTCTTTAAATAAAATATAACGTTAAAACACAAAGTAATAACATTAGCAAAAATGTTTGATGATATATCTGTTAGTCTCTGATACCTTGGTGGTTATCTTAAAACTTTTACACTAAATTACTTATAATTTACACTTTTAAGTGTACAGGTGTCAAATTTAACAAGGTTACTCAAAAAGAACTTGGGTACTAATGTTCCAAACTGAAGCTTTAAGTAGAACTGTCTACTTTTTATAAAAGTCAAAAATACTTGGCTTAACTATTGCAGTCTTACACATGAAATGTCAGTCCTTTTAACTTGGAATTTGGCAAACAGCGAGAAGCACATCCAATGGCTGAGCAACATTTCACCATGATTTTAGCAACTCATAACAGAACCTAAAGAAAATTAAAATAGTAAGAGTTAGTAATATCAAAGCTAAAGGGAAACATATTTACCTTTCCCAGTGCATTACAGGAAATATGAAATCAAGTTAGAAGACCAAAGGCAAGTATTTTTGTCCAACACCCGCCTGCAAATTTGCTCATACAAGTTTCTAAGGGCGTGCCATTTTATTAATAAGGCTAGACATTTTGTCTGTGCCCCTTGGGTGTATGATTTCAATTTCGTGGACATAGACATTTCCCATCTATCTCCTCACAGGCACCAGATTCTCTCTGCTACAGGCCTTTGCACACTATCCTCCAGGCATATGATCTGCTACTCAATTTTTGGCTCTCAGCTCCTGTCTGCCTCACCAGGGAAATCTTCCCTGACACCTAGCTTAGGGAAGACCCCCTCTAATATCAGTTCTCTCAGAACACACACTTCTCCTTACAAGCACATTTCCAAGTTAAAAATCTTACATTTATTGCAGGGATTTTTTTGCTTGTCTTTTAACCCCACCCGTCTGTGAGTTCCATCAAGGGATGGTAGGCATGCCTGCAGTTTCTCACTTTTTGTCCTCACGGCTTGCCTGATGACCTGCACGTGATAAATGTTAATGCACATTTTGAAAGAATGAAAGAAGAGCAAGAAAAGGGACTGGAACGTAGGCCTGCAGCAGCTCTAGTTCACCAGCAGTGAGCTCCGGACCCCGCCACGGGCCGAGCTCCGCCCCTTTCTCGAGGCGCCCCGCCGCCGGGGGGAGAGAGGGAGGGGCCATCCAGTCACAGGAGCCGATGCGGCCGGAGACCGTCCCTTCCTCAGGGGGCACACGGCGTCTCTACGCCGCTGCGGTCCTCCTCGCTCCGAACTACGCCACAGGATCTGGGCGGGCGGCGATGCCAGGGGAAAAGAGCCAATCTAAGAGTTATTACCGTTAGCAGCGAAGACAACGACTAACGTCGAAGACGGAGATTGAGTCTCCCTTTGCTTCCGCCCCCTAGCCCCGGGAACCGGAAATCCGGCTGCCCCGGGTCACGTGATCGACCGCCATATCTACTCTGGTGTCAGCTGCGGCTGGGAGGGGGATCAGAGCGACGCTGCTTCTCTGGGCGTGGTTTTCCACCTGGGGGAAGGGTCTGCGGAGTGTGAGGGGAGGTGGAGGAGATGGCGGCAACTGCGCAGGAAGATGGCGTCCGCAGCCAAGAGCGAGGGCAGCGGGGCTGCGAGCACTATGACAGAGGATGTCTCCTGAAGGTGACGGCTTCAGTGGGCTCTTCTCTGACGCTCTTCCGCCGGGTCAGGCTGGGGACGCGATGGGCAAAGCGGTTAGGCTTGTTTGAGGTTGAGCTGTTTGTCAGGATACCTGCTCCATCATCTGGAACTGGGTTCCACTAGTAGAGAATGTTTTTGGCGAGATGACCGTAAGCCCCACGGTTCTTCTCTTTGTGTTTTGCAAGCAAAACCCTTCTTGTTTTTCATGAGCTTGGGTTTACACGAAATTACTTTACCAATGGGTTTGTCAGTCTTTTGCTCTTGGATGTAGACTGAGGCAGTGTCAGGCCTGACATACCTGACATAGGCTCTTCTCCAGAACCCCTTTCATGTGTATGATGACATGAGGATAAGCAAGTGGAGAATCGGCATACAATTTCAACTCCTGGAGTAAATAAACTTTACAGCCTGCCAGCCTCATTTTATTGTCAGTGTCTATGCTCAAACCTGTCAATGAGAAACTGTATGTGTGAAATGGAAAACAATCATGCGGTTACCATTAAATTGGAAATTCGGCATAGAAAAGTATCTGGAATGTATTGTTACTTTTGCTATTTGAGAAAATGTTCTAGTCAGTCTAGAGCTTTTTAAAAAGGTACCCATCCAACTAAAGTTTCATGGTTTTTCTTGCAAGAAGCAGCGTAAGGATTTTACTGAGAAAGCCTGAGCTTTGGGCTGGCAGTAGAGCATGTGCTTAGCATGTGTGAGGCCAAGGAGGCCCCGGGGCTCAGTTCCCAGCAATCCAAGTCCCCCAAAAGAAAGCAAGCTTGAATTTTGGAGTTTTGCAGTTCTCAAGTCTTAGCTCTGTCCCTTAATAGTTCTGTGATATTTGAGCAAGCTATTCTTTAAGTGCTGGGTATGTAAAGTAGGGATCTTAAAAGTTCCTCTTTCATAAAAAGTTTGAGGATTATTAAAGTGTGTGTGTAGTGTTTAGTAGGTGCATTCCTGGAGTGAGTAGTAAACGTTAATGGCCACCACCAGATATCAACATCATTCTTACTTTACCAATCAACCCTGCTCATCACTGACCAGAGTAATTAGAAGCATGTGGCCATCTCAGGCCTGTAAGGACAACCTTACACAACCTATTGTGTAGGCCATAGTTTGGTGAACGTTGTTACACTGCAGTGGTTGAAGCCTTTCAAAGTTCGATATTCATCAGATGAGTAAGAAAACTGAAAACTATCCTTCTGATTTCATTTTTACTAAGATATTCTATTTCTCTTTCAAACTCGATGTTTAACATCTTGCCCTGAACCCTTCCAAAGAAACAATATAACTGAATCTATATTTCATAGCACCAAGGTACTGGGCTCTGAGTGAATGTCATAAATTTTGTTACTTCTGTCCTTCCTCTTCCTTAAATACCAGAGGCCACATGTAGAGTTTTAAGGAGGAACTAATCAACTTGATAAAGTGGAGCTGCTTGAGTGAGATAAGAACTGAGAATTGACATTTGAATTTGACAGAGGTCAGCACTGGTGATCTTGGCAAGAGAATTGTAATAGAGAGATCAGGATAAAGCACAGACTATTCTTGGAATTTTTCTATAAAGGAGAAAGATGTGGGATCAGGGGAGTTTTTTCCCTGTTAAGATAGAAGGTGTTCCAGCATGCTGTATATTTTTTGAAATAATTCAATAGAGAACAATATCATCCAGGAGAAAGAGGGAAAACTGTAGGAGTACTGTCTTTGAGTAACCAAAGGGTGATGAGATCCAGTGCATAAGTGGAGAGGTTGATCTTAGATTCAGGCATGGACTGACTATAGATTCTTTGTAAAAGAAGGGAAGACTAAGGATGAAGTATATTAAGTTGGTTGATAAGAGTTCTGGAAGGATGTTTTCCTTTGATTATTTCTGTTTTATGGTGAAGAAACAAGGTCATCAGCACAGCGTTAAGAGGAAAGAAGAGGTGTTAGAGTTTTAAAGGGAGAGAAAATGTGAAATGATCATCTAGATCCTAGATAGATCTTAGACTCTAGAATAATGAGAGGGTTAACTGAGGAACTGGTAGTAAGATCCCACTTTTTGAGTGGTCTTGACTTAAAAGTGGAACCAGACAGTGTGGTGGTTGGTGCTTTTTCTTCAACCATAGTCAGCTTCTTCTAATATAGGTTGAGTAAGAGAGAGTTGGATTTAACT
The DNA here is from genome assembly GCA_020662805.1 of Glaucomys volans. Lineage (NCBI taxonomy): Eukaryota > Metazoa > Chordata > Mammalia > Rodentia > Sciuridae > Glaucomys > Glaucomys volans. The sequence continues at coordinate 249,358 of JAJEJO010000192.1, read as the reverse complement.
CAGGTTGGTTTTGGCGATCATGTAGAGGAGAGGAGGGAACTAGGGAGTATAAAAGGGAAGACTTGGAGTTAGTTGGAAAGGAGGTAGTGGTTAGAGATTTTTGTGCTTGAAATTGAAATACAAAGAAGGTGCAGTCCTTGTTCTGAAGCAGAAGTTTTCAGGTGTGATGAATGGACTGGTGGGAATCTCTTAGTTGTGAGGACAAAATATTGTCCTTTTCAGTATGTTGACATTTGCTCTGATGGTGGAAAACCAATGATTAAAATTGTTAGCATCTGTGCATCAATCAGACTATGATTGATGTACTTCTGACGTATAATACATGCTTTTTAAAAAATACCCTTTTGACAAAATGGGAAGTTTTCATCAAGCACTTTGGTTGTCTTGAGGAAAAAGCTCTTGTGCAATTGGATTGTGAAATGAAGTAGTTGCTTTTTTCATGAAACAATTTTTTTTTCTTAACTTGAAAAAAATGGTTATTTAGACTGGTATTTGGTAGACATTCTCAAAAAAAAAAAAAAAGATTTAAGACTCAATACAAGAGAAACAATTGACAGTATTTGTTGCCAGTGATAAAATTTAAGCTTTCATGTAAAAACTAGAATTTTGGAAAACTCTAATTAGCTTTTGTAAACTTGGAAGCTTCCCAATACCTAAAGATTTTTAATAATTTTTTTTTTAAATTTGGTATTTGAGATTGAACCCAGGGCATCAAACATCTTAGGCAAGCTCTGTACAACTGAGCTATATTGCCAGCATAAATGTAGCTTTTTAGTTGCATGTGAAATGTGCAGTTTGAAAGAACTGGATAATTGGGTGAACTGGTGTTTTCCAGATGACCAGTGCATGGGTAAATATCAATTCCAAGTGCAAGAGATAATGGATTTTAATGAAATAAGAAAAAAATTTAATTGCTATGATTTCAGGTTCTGTGTTACAGCTAACCTTTAAGAGTTGTTGAGTTTTGGTGTAGTATCAGAATATCCACAGTTCACTGAAAAGTCTATTGAAATACTTTTCCATTTAAATATTTTCCATGTACATATTTGTGTGAGGCCAGAATTTCTTCATGTACTTCAACTATAGTTGATTAATGCAGAAACAGATATGAGAATCCAGCTACTTAGGGGGAAAGTATAGTTATTTTTCATTACAACCTGTATTTATGTTACATGTAATGGACTTTTTACTTTTATTTTTTAAAAAATAATACTTTAAAAGTCTATCATTTGAATTTGTGATGGCATACATCAAAGATGTACTCCTAATAAACAAAAAGTCCTTTGAGATCCTTAATTTTTAAGAGTATAAAAGGATCCTGAGACCCTATAGAACCATGTTCTGTAGTGTGATAATGGGCTAAGGGTTGAAGGACAAGGCCATTGAAAGTGAGGAAGTCAAGGAGTTCAGAAGGCAAAGAAGGCAAGAGTTCAGGCTATTGGAAAGAGTCTCTTTGCAGGTAGGTGATCACTAAGACTGAGAACAAGAGGAGTGTTAGAAAAGAAGTCAAGTATTAAAATCTTCAAAGAATGAACTGTGTTGTGATTAAATTGTGGTATAGAAGCCTTCAGAAGTGAGTGGATCTGCAAGATTATAGTGTAGTAGTGGGTTAGCCCACTGGTCTGGAAATCTCTTGATAAACTAGGGTGAAGTTAATAAAAAGACCCAACAATAATGTTTAAAGAATAAAAAGTTTATTTCTTTCTACTTAGCATTTCTAAAGTGAGTGGTCCCAATTGGTGAAGAAGCTTTGTTTCACATGACCATTCTGTTTTAGGGCATATGACTGTCTATGTGATCCAGTTATAGTATAGCTTGATTTTCATGTGTCCAGGCCACATGTGGACAACTGGCAATCTGCCACTCTTGAAAACAGGGCTCTTCTTTATTTGTTGCATCTGCGGTATTAGGTAGATAGTTGATGATTACTAAATATTAGTGAAATAAAAGTATAATATTTTATGTTTAGAGGTTGAAGTACATAAATGCATGTCCAAGAGGGGGTAGTCTGACTACTGTTAATAGATTGTCAGTGTAGGAATTTCCATCCATCTTAATTCGTTTTTTTTTTTTTTTTTTCTGTGGTGCTGGGGATTGAACCCAGGGCCTTGTGCATGCAGGGCTAGCACTCTACCAAATGAGCTACATCTCCAGCCCCCTTCTTATTTTTAGGTTGTTTTTAACTTCATACAAATGTACAGATATTGAAGGGAATAGTTAACATAAAATAGGCCAAGGAACAATGAAAAATAAGCAACTGATTCATTGATTGTACTCTTTGACCTTGTTCCAGGAGGAGGAAGAAATTTTCTTTTTTTCATAGTAAATATGTCTTGCTATTTAATGTCTCTTTCTGTCCCCTGGATATTAGGCGCCTTGCTGTGACAAGCTTTATACTTGCCGGTTGTGTCATGATAACAATGAAGATCATCAGCTAGACCGCTTTAAAGTAAAGGAAGTGCAGTGTATAAACTGTGAAAAAATTCAACATGTAAGATTTTATTATGTATTTTCTATTTTCTTTTCAAAAAAGACATATAAAGGTGGTTTGAAAGAAATTAATAAAAGTCGCAAATAAGACTAACTCAGAGTGAGCAATATCTTAGATATTTAAAAACTATATAAAAAAGCAAGTATACTTTAACAAATTCTCGATGTTTGAATAGTAGTTCAAAATACTGTGGTAAATTTTTTTTTGTATTTTTTATTGTCCATTATAATTACACATAATGGTGAGATTCATTGTTATGTATTTGTTAATGCATATGATACAACAACATAATTTGACCAGTATCATTTCCCAATATTTTCCCATTTCTCCTCCTCCCTTCCCATTGTCCCTTTCTTCTACTCTACTGGTCTCTGTTCAATTTTCATGAGATCCCTTGCCCCCACTTTTTCCCCCTTTTTCCTAGTTTCCACACATGAGAGAAAACATGACCTTTGACTTTCTAAAGTTAACTAATTTTAAATTACTTGTGTCTTTTTTAGGCCCAACAGACTTGTGAAGAATGTAGTACATTGTTTGGAGAATATTATTGCAGTATATGCCACCTGTTTGACAAAGATAAGAAGCAGTATCATTGTGAAAACTGTGGAATTTGTAGGTACTGTATGTAAAATAATCTTTTTTAATAATGTACCTGGGCAATCATAGTTTTAAAATCAATGTTACTGCAATATCATTTATATCTAATAACATTCTTTTTTTTAAGTGTTCAGTGAGTTTTGATGTCTTTTTCTATTGATCTCTATGTCTATCTATATCTATATATCTGTTAAATTATTCTAAAAAGTTTTTTCACTTCTCTTCTTGTAAAAATCATTTAATTTTTCCATCAACTACCGTGCAGCTATCTTAAATTTTAACTTTGGAATATTAAATATATTTAACATTGGGACATAAAGAATGTTCTCTATTCCATAATTGCAGAATATTTTTTATGAATTTTTCATTTTTACATTATTTATTTCCTTCTAAATACTTTTGCATACATATTTGCCTTCAGCATTTGACCACTTATACACCATATTAAGTAAATTTTGGGTAAAAACATTATAAGAGAGGAAAATACTGTCACATCCTTTTGTTTAGTTTTGTTTTGTTTTTTGGTATGCGGGATTGAACTCGGGCACTCAACCACTGAGCCACATCCCCAGCCCTGTATTTTTTGTAATTTTAAAATTTAGAGACAGGGTCTCATTGAGTTGCTTGGTGCCTTGCTTTTGCTGAGGCTGACTTTCAACTTGTGATCCTCCTGCCTCCGTCTCCAGAACCTCTGGGATTACAGGCGTGCACTACTGTACTTGGCAAATGGTGTCATTTCTTGTTACAAAATATTTATGATTTGAATTTCTTTATATTAAATTGTAATTTCAAGTCCTTTCTAATCAATGACTGACTAGATGAGGCTGCCATAATATATTCTTTTTATTCTTAGAAATACATGGTTCATTTCTTTTCTTTCTTTTTTTTTAGGGGCCAGGGAGAGTGCTAGGAATTAAACCCAGAGCCTTACATGTACAACACAAGTGCTCTACCACTGAGCTATGTCTCTAGCCCTTCTCCTTTCTTTGAGTGAGACTATTCATCTAGGATATCATCATCTGAAAACCATAATCTGATTTATTGATTAGATCAGTTTTGCCATCATTATTAGAGGTCCTGAGCAGTGGTTTGCAACTGGGGTTGATTTTTCCCTCAGAGGATATTTGGTAATGTTTGGAGACATCGTTTGGTTGTCACAACCAGGAATGGGGCAACACCATGTCATTTGTTGGACAGAGGCCAAAGATGCTGCTAAACGTCATACAGTATATGAGATAGTTCCTTACTACAAAAATTATCTGTTCTAGCCCGGCATGGTGGTACACCCCTGTAATCCCAGTGACTTGGGAGACTGAGTCAGAAGGATTGCAAGTTTGAGGCCAGTCTTGGCGAATTAGTGAGACTGTCCCCCCACCCAAAAAAATTATCTGACCCCAAATGTTAGTACCCCAGTGGTGAAGAAACCCTAGATTAAAGTGTTGCTGTCTGCCTCTTTGCATTTATTTTCTTTTGTGTCTAAAATTTCTTTTTTTTTTTTCACTTGCCATTATGGGTGAAAAAAGAAACATTCTGATCTTTCAACTGTGTTTCCAGATTTAATACCTTCTTGATAGGTGATACAGTGCAGCATGAAAAGAAAACAGATCTTGAAGTAGTGATTAATTTCATATTGTATCATACTTTCAGGTGATCCAACCATACTTTCCGTTTTAGTCTTTTGGTTGGGATAGTGGGAAAAATTAATAAATAGTGTGAAAGAATTACTTGGATACTGAAATATCCAAATGTTTCAAAGTACAGAAAAAATAAGACCATTAAGATCTTATAAATCAAATTTATAAAAGGGTTCAGCAACCCATATGATAGTTGCAAAATGGAATGAGTTTATCTTATTCAAGAAAGTATACTTTTCTCCATATTTTTGAGAAGCTCTCTAAGAAAGAATAATGTCATAAATTATTAATCTTTAAAATAGAATTGATTATAAAAAGAACTGTCCCAGGGTACAGAATGGATGTTGTATGGTCAGATGAGATTGGGTGCATTCAGGGTGGTATGACCACAGACTGGATGTTATATGATAAAGGCTTTTGCAGTTATAAAGATTTGATAAAGGCTGAATTAATTTACATCTTTTCTCAAGACTTTCAGCTTGCTAATTATGCAGTATAAATTTTCAAGAGTTTTAATTTTTTAATAGTTTGTTATAGAGTTCTTTTCACATTCACTGGAACATAATTGGTAATGTCTAGTTAAAGTATAGAGTACCTAAGAAATTTTCAAGTAAAAAAGTTGTTTCATTTTTTATACTATTATCATAAAATTATGTGACTCAGATTTTAGACAAGTGGTCACTTCAAGTTGGTATTTTCAAAAATTTTGTCATTGTTCAAAAATCCTTGAAATGTCTACTCTGCAGTTATTTTTAGTGAGTGCCGATGGCACAATGAAAATTCATCAAGAGTTGTAGAACTGTTTTGATTTTTCAAAAATTTGCTAAAAGATACTTTGAGTAAAAAATCTATTAAGATTGACTGATAAAGACTATCTTTCATCAGAGGTGACAGGACCATCAAATAATTACTGTTTTTTTTTATAAAAACAAAAGACAAGTTAAAAGATGTTTATGCAATGGCAGCATTATTCAAAACCCTCATAAAAAATCTTTAGTGTATGAATTTGTAGATTTTTATTTAAAGATCTGATGCATATTTATGCTTATGAATTTATAGCGAAAGTGACATTTTAAATCAGAGGAAAGGGTATTAGTATAATTGTCCATTTGGGAAACAAAAAATTGACTCTTAAAACTATTTTCATTAGAATGTAGTTCTAGCATCTCATGAAAGAAACATAAAATAATAGTGACTTAAGCAAGATAGACGTTTATTTCTCATGGAAAAGTCTAAATTATGTAGTTAAACAGGAGTCAGTCTCTTCTTGTTTTTGTCCTTCTATCTCTAGGGCACTTTCTTCCCTGTGTAGTCTAATGGTTTATATTCTGGCCAGTAGAAAGTGGGTAGGTGAAGAGAAGACATGCCTGTTTCTCTTAAGGCTACCATACAAAATTTTGTTTGTCTCTTCTGTTCACAACCTCCAAAAAAGTTGGAAAATAGTCTTTATTTAGGATAACTCTGAATGGCTCAGTGCCTAGCTAAATGTTCTATTATTGTGGAAGAAGCAGAGAATAGAAATGTAGGGAGGGACAACTAGCAATGTCACCTTTACCATATGTAACAAATCTCAAATGAACTAAAAAAAAATATATAAATAAAAAGCTCAAAGTATTAGTAGATAAAAGAGGATGTGTTTATGATTTTTAGTTTACAGAAGTCTTTCCTAAACAATAGTCAGAAAGCCCAATCTAGGGAAACATTTGATGGCATTTTAGTACATAGGAATTAAAAGTTGGGCATGGTGACAACATGCCTGTAGTCCCAGCCAGGAGACTGAGGCAGGAGGATCAAGAATTTGAGGCCAGCCTGGGCAACATAGTGAGACCCTACTGAAGGAGGGAGGAAGGGAGAAAGGGAGAAAGAAATGGCTGTATGACAAAGAGATGAGACCAGAAAAGTAAACATAACATATAGAAATGAAAAAGATTAATGTCCTGGCTATATAAAGACCTCCTTTAAATTTGGTAGAAGACAAATGCTCCAGTAAAAAAAAATAGGCAGAGCCTATCAACAGACAATCCACAGAAGAAATCCACATGGTTCATAACATGAAAGTGTATTCCCTCTCATAATTTGAAAAACACAAATTAAAATGGCATATTTTACAAAGGCTGTCATACATGTAACCAGTTTTGGCCAGTTTAAGGAGTACAAGGGTGCTGTCATGCACTGTTAGTGGAAATGTACTGCCTTTTTGGAGCAGTTTGATGGCATCAAAATTAATGATCCAATACCGTCTGAATCAATAGTTTCATTTTTGGGAATCTTGTAAAAAAACAATCAAATGTGACAAGCATGTTTATTATATCATTGTAGCTAAAGATTGTAAATTGTTTAAATTTAGCATATATCCATACCATGTTAATATTTTGTACCTATTAAGAAGAATGAAGTAGTTTTATACACATAGACATAAAATAATCTTTAGGATAAATTGTTATGTGAAAAGTTGCAGAACAGCATATATGGAAAGAATCTATTTGTATAAGGGGTGTAATGCAAAATGTGTATAACTTTCTCACCTGTTTCTCTCCCTGTATATTAATTTTATAGGGAAAAGAGAAAGCCTTGAAGGGTGGATACCATTCTGTTTGCAGTGCTTAAATTTGGAGAGGGAAATTGGCGAGATGGGGGTTTACCGCATATTTCTCAGTATTTGAATATTTTTTTAACAGTGAAACTAAATTTAGGTATTATATAATGAAAAGGTTGTCACTGTAGTAAAAAGCAATCTAATCATTTGGCTTTCATATGTTTTGTTAGGATTGGTCCAAAGGAAGATTTTTTCCACTGTTTGAAATGTAACTTATGCCTAGCTATGAATCTTCAAGGAAAACATAAGGTATATAATTCAGTTTGCATAATTTTTAAAGTATTACAATGTTTTTAAAAACCAGCTTAAGTTCTGATGTTTTAGAAGTATGCTAATTTTCAGATATTAGCAAGTGCAACTCTATATCTTACTTTTTAAAAAAGCAGTAGATATTCTAAAGTATATGCCCAGAACATCTAATCTGCAGTTTCTTTCTGTAGTGTAAGGATGCTGAGATAAGTTATTAGCATAATGTTGATAAATTCTAAGTTGGTTTGTAGATTTTGATCATTGGTGCTGCTTCTGTGATTAACAGGAGAAATACTGAGCAGTGTAACCTATTCACAGAGCATTCTATGAAAATTTAGAAAGTATTTTTTTTCTTTTCATAATTAAGATATATATTTTAAATCTGGATATAGGTGTTTTACTATAATCCCAGTCTCTCCCTTATTATTTAAAAACTGTCTAATAAAGGTTTCAATTTATAGTGCTGAAGTATAAATGATATTTTACAGGTATAGGAAATTCCAGATAAGGGAGAAAAGTGAGTAGCAAAATCATGTGTGTTAGAGACTGGAAAGAAAGTATTTGAAATAATTTGCTTAGCACTCAGCTAGGTTCAGTAGAAGACAAGGATAAAAGATTCTTATAGAAATACAATATTAGATAGTAGCTGGCCTAAAAAAGTGGTGAAGGAAATTAAGATGAAGAAAACATATAGGAGATGATAACAGAGAGTTAGGAAAAAAGAATTGAGGCTTTTAAAGAAGATTTCCAAGATTTTCAATCCTGGTTTAAGGAACTTGATTAATAGGTGGTGAATTTATTAGAGATTAACAATTGAGCTTGGCTTTATAAACTTAATTTTGGGGTGAAAGCAAGATAAGCTAGTGGGGAGAGCTTGGAGTTGATAGCCTCTTATAGATTGTGTTCCTGTGGTGCTGTTCTGTATTCCAAAGCATGTGTAGAGTTTGTGTGTGTGCATACAACCAACTCATTGCATGCTCACAGCATCTTTTACATTTCGTCAACTCAGAGATGCCATTGATTGTCAGATATGTTATGATCGCAGAGATATTAAAATGTGTGTGTCGTGCACTTTAGAACAAAATGAAATACATATTAGTATTATTTTATAAATAAGGAAAATAAAGAAGTGGTGGCTTGTCCAAAATTTTAGGGGCTCATAAATGTTAGAGCAGGGATTACAGTCCAGATTTTAAAATTTATTATTTTAAGGACTTTTCTCTGCATTATACTCCGTTGTCTTTAATAAGATATACATATTTTCTCTTGTGATCTTTTCGTCCTCTTTTTTTGTCAGTTGTCCTTTATTACCTATATGTTAGTAAGTTCTATACAGGTGCTTCCATTAAAAGCAAGGGATGCTGTGATGCTTTCCCTTTTCTCTCTTTATGTAGTCAGACATTAAGCCTTACCAGGATAAGAACTCAGGCTCTGAAGCCAATCTCCTGGGACTCAAATTTAATTCTACCAGAGTGTATAACTTTGTCAATTACTTAGCTTCTCTAGGCCTCTAATGTCTAATCTATAAAATGAAGTTATAATTTTACCTTTATCATCTAGGGTTGAGAGTTACTTGGGCTTATGCAGGTACTGTTCTTACCAAATAGCATATAATAAATCTCAGTATGAGCTATTATTTTTATTATTAATATTATTATTTATTGGGTTAGCCTACTAATCTAGGGCAGTTACTTTGTAGTAAAACACACATAAGATAGAAAGTTTCCAGACCTTACTGTCTTTGGATCTTGGGTAAGTATCATGATTCCCTGATTCAGTTTCCTTATCTTTTTTAATGAAGGTAATAGTTCAGGTTTATTGAGCATTTTCCTTGTTTGAGGTGTTGTGTACACCCTGACAGGATTGTGAAAATCAAGGAACTCTTTTTTCTTTTGTATGCTGGGGATTGAACCCAGGGCCTTGTGCATGTGAGGCTAGCACGCTACCAACTGAGCTATATCCCCAGCCCTAAGGGACATATAAGAAATGTGTATTAGGGTTGCCTTTTGGTTTTAATAAGCTGTTTTCATCATTTTTATTATTAATACTACTGTTACATCTGCCTTTTTTTGTTATCTATTTAAGCTTTTGTTAATTTTTCTCTTTTAAAACAGTGTATTGAAAATGTTTCCCGGCAGAATTGTCCAATATGTTTGGAGGTAAGCTTAAGACATTTTTCACTTTGGAAATCGCCCTTCCTGAATTTAGAATACTTGGATGTTTATAGTGTCATCAAACAAGCACTAACATTTTTTTTCTGTGTAGGACATTCACACATCCCGTGTTGTTGCTCATGTCTTGCCATGTGGACATCTTTTACATAGGTAAAATAAATTTTCCCTCAAAGATGTTTGAAAATAGTGGAGAGAGTTTTAGTTAATATTAAAATATGTTATTTTTTCTTTCAGAACATGTTATGAAGAAATGCTGAAAGAGTGAGTGTTTGGAATTTTGCATAATTGTGAGACGTGACTGCTGTTTACATTGTGCTAGGCATGGCAGATAGACACCTTTTTTTTTTTTTTTTTTTGTACTGGGGATTGAACCCACGGCTTTGTGCATGCGGAGTAAGCACTCTACCAACTGAGCTATATCCTCAGCCCCAGCAGATACTTAAATTGACATGAATAGGGTAGATGAATAGTGTTAAATTGGGTAAGGGATCTTGGAAGATTAGAACTACGTATTTGTCCCCATGTCTCTATTATGCTTCATCTCCCTCACAACTTGAGACAAATACCTCTTGTTATCTAGGTATACTTACCAGAAACACAGTCTGCTCATGGTATTTGAAAGACACTGAGGAATGTTGCTGAAATTTTTGTTTGGTTGTTATATTGGTCTAGTAATGAATTGCAAAGAAAATTGATAAAGAGATTATCTAAAACTGGAACTAAAATGAAATGAGGAGTAGATAGTAAAGAGGAGACTATATAATGTATTTTGGTCCTATGAATTGATGACCAGAACTTGTGATTTAATAGCCAAACAGAGGAAAACATTTTTAGATTTTTAGAAAGGAAATAATATGATCTGAATATTTTTAAGGGAATACAGTTTCTTCTTTGCATGAATGAGGTTGCTTTGAGGTTGCTTAACTAAGGAGTAGCTTAACTGGTGTTTTTAATGTATTCTACAAAGACTATGGATTAATTCCTCTTCATTTTAATGAACTGAGGAAAAAGACTTAGGGTTTTAAAATACTGTAAGATAACAGGATTTAATTTAAAATTTTTATAATGTAAAAGTTCCAAGATTTTATTGAAATATAGAATAATACCCTACCTTGGGTGGCTTATGTGCCAGTTAGCTTGCATCTTCTTATATGCTCAAGTTGATATACTCTCCATTAAATATTTGGAAAATAACTTTTCTGTCTCTTCCAGAGGCTACAGATGTCCATTATGTATGCACTCTGCTTTAGATATGACTCGGTACTGGAGACAGCTGGATGATGAGGTAGCACAGACTCCTATGCCATCAGAATATCAGAACATGACTGTGGATGTGAGTAGAATCAATTCATAAAACTTTTCAGGTTTCTTCTTGATACTCTTAAAATTTTTGTCCTGTTACTTAGATTTGTCTAAAAATACTGCTTTGATATAAATGCCATTTTGATGACTAATGGGAAGGACAAAATGATTTTTAAATTTTAGTTATGTTGTGCTCAGAGCAGAGGAAAAATGTTCTAAGAATACCTTTGTGTGGTTTTTTTCCCAACACTAGATGGCAGGCAAAAACTTCGTTCTGAATTATTTGCACACTACCTGCCAGTCAGCAATGAAACTTAATAGTGGTGGATCACTGATGTTTTATTTTAATTTTTATTTCTATTTATTTCAAATTTTTATTGCAGGAGAACATGTTCTCTGATTCTTAAAGTTTAAGTTTTGGTTTTTAATGTTTATTACCCTTTTTTTTCCTATCTTAGGCTTGCTTTATTTGGTCATAACTAATTAGCCTATACCCTAAAGCATAAGAAGTATTTCGTGCCTTTTGCTTTATAGAAAACGATCATCTTTTTTTCACTAATTGAGATGTGCTGCGCTACTAGTCTATTCTCAGCATAGTATTGAGTTACAGATCAGAAGGGGAAAACTAGATCGCTTTCTGGTACTTTAATAATTTTGGGACATACAAATTTTCTGAACATCTTCAAATGCTTTATCACACAAGGATAAAAAACCAATTTTTAAAAATTTTATTCACTCTGGAAAGTTTTTTTAAATTCATGTGGGTAATTGAATTAAGGACAATGAAAGATGTTCACTTTTAGACTAGTGATAATTGTGATGTTTTACTAGAGGCCGAAGTGTGCTGTGTTTCATATAGATAATTCTTTGAAATAATAGCTTTGCTTGGTTATAATTCATCTATGCAGTTCATTCCTTTGGTAGTATATTCATGGAATTGTACAAATAGCACTATAATTTTAGAATATTTTTATTACGCCCAAAGAAATCCTGTATCCATTAGCAGTCAGTAGGCCCCTCAGGACTAGACAACCACTAACTTTCTGCTTTTAGATAGTATTTTTAAAAGAATAGTTTTCCAAATTATAATTTAAAGCAAATTTGGAAATTTTCTGCTTATGATGGTATGACTGAAGTGAATGCTTTTAATGCATAGTGGTGATATTGATCTCTTTTTAGATTAACACATCATTTTTTAGGAGCTCACTTAGCACCAAAAGAGATTAATTCCTAAAGGGAATTTTATTGTCATTTTGGGGATAAGATAAGAGCCTCCTCTCTTTACTCAATTTTCAATATCGTTCTTTTTTTAACTAACATATTCCTGAGGCATAGGAGGCTAAGAACTTGGCATGTTAAATATAAAAAATAAGCAAAAATATTACACATGTATAAAAATTTCAGTTTTATTAGCTAAAAGATAGAAATTTCTGAGTGTCAGTAAGAAAGAATGAAAAAATTATGGATGGTATGTTGAATTGTAAGTAATAGTTGATCTAGTTAAGCCTAGGTTAATTTTCTATTTGGGAAACTATCTTAAAATCAGCCTTTTTTGCTCAAATTTTTCTTTTTCTTGTTTAATATTAGGGATAATATTAGGGATTATATCTCAGAACTACATTCCTAGGTCTTTTTATTTTTTATTTTGAGACAGGTTGCTGTCAAAACCTGTTCTTGATAGGTTGCTGAGGTTGGCCTAGAACTTGTGATCCTTCTGCCTTAGCCTCTGATGTAGGTGGGATTATAGGCATGTGCCACTATGCTTGGTATTGCATTTTCATTTTCTAAGTTTGAAGTTTTTAATACTTCGTTAGAGTTTTCAGTGAAAAAAGAGATTTCTACTTGTGGAAATGTTTAAATATGTGTGTCTGCATCTTTAATATACTTGTCAAGAGATTGTTATAAGCAGACAATGCCACTTATATCAATTACATTTAAAATACTTACCTTGAATTCATCTCTTCACTTTTCAGATTCTCTGCAATGACTGCAATGGGCGATCTACAGTCCAGTTCCATATTTTAGGCATGAAATGTAAGATCTGTGAATCCTACAATACTGCTCAAGCTGGAGGACGTAGAATTTCACTAGATCAGCAATAACCAGCTCTGCTCCACTGGAAAACTCAGCTTTTGTGATATAGAAAAAAGCTCTGTGGCTGTTGTCATACTGTGTCATAATCTATGCATTGGAATTGATGTGTTTTGTACTAGTGTCACAGCATAAAATCATATTAAAGTACTTATGGATTCAGGGTCTCTTTATAGAATTAGCTCTTTATTGGATGAAAGCCTCTGTGCTTGTGTTTTGATTGGAAATTCCTTTAGTGTCAGTTATTTGGAAGCCAATGATGTTTGCCATTGATATACACGTTCATAGAAGTGTGTTATATTTTCATGGAACTAAGTGACACTATGTGCACAGAATTGATAGAACTGCACTTAATTCTCAGTAGTGTTCTTGACCCTAAAGTCTGTACTATAATGAGAGTAAGTTCTACCTAATTGTTAAAACCTAATTAAAATCCTAAGTCAGTCCTTAGGATCCTATAAGTGAATTTTGATGTAATAAATGCTAATAAAATTATATCAAAAAATTTTTATAGAAGTTTTTTCTCAAGATTGTGTATTTTTGACTCAATTATGACAATATAATCAGTTTTATAAGGTAAAAGAAATCCTTTCTTTTGAGATACTCTATAAGAGTAGTTAGAAAAAATGTTATGTAAAATAATGTAACGTTTTCAGAGCCTTGATTAAATAGCAGTATTAAAAATAATTTCTTAGGTGGCCCAAAATTATTTTTTCAAAGAATTATTCATAATTCAGCAGATATTTATTGAATAACTTTATGGTTATGTACCAGAAATGGTTCTGAATGCTGCAGAGACAGCAGTGAACAATAAAGACAGAAGTCCCTGCCCTCATGGTGGTACATTCTAGTGTTTGTCATATTTGATTAGTACATTCCTTATTTTTGTTTTTTATACAAGTCTTAGATGTCCTTGTTGTAAATGAGTGGTTTATTTCTTCCCTAAATTCTTGTAAGTAGGCTATACATGAATGGAATGGTCATTGGATATGCCTGGCAAGATTGGTTTTTATAATACTTTTGGGGGGCTTGTGTAATGGAATTAAATGTACTTCTTGATTCGGGAACAAAATTAACAAACATTCTTGATGATCTAGTCAACTTTTGCGGTAGTATCTCAGTTCTCAGTACACAGCATTAGGAAATAAAACGTATACTCACTGATGATTACTTAAGCACCAGTTGTATTTTCAATTTTGAGCTAGTTGAATCTCCTATGAATAAGGAAGATAGTCTTATAACTAGAAATCCTAATAGTTCAGGTACATTTATTTTTTCTGGTTGAAATCTCTTTACCAGGATAGAGGTAGTGATATTGGGGCTCAGATTTTTATGCTATCTCACTGTTTTAGTCAGCTTTCTATTGCTATGACAAAATACCTGAGATAATAAACTTTAAAAGGAGAAAAGGTTTATTTCAGCTCACAGTTTCAGAGACCAGTCCAAGGTCACTTGGCTCAATTATTTTGGGGCCTGTATTAATGCAGAACGTTATGATTGGGAGTGCATAGTGGAGGAAAGCTATTCACTTCGTGGTAGCTGGGAGCAGAGAGATGAAGGAGCCAATGTTCTGATAGCTCCTTCAAGGGCATGCCCCCAGTGACCTAACTTCCTCCAACTAGGACCCACCTCTTAAAAGTTCCACCATCTCTCAGTATCACTATAGGCTAGGGAGCAACCCTTTAACACACAGACTTTTGTTGTTTCAGATCCAAACTATAGCACTAACTTCTATCTTCTGTGTTATACTCTTTTTTTTTTCGGGTACTGGGGATTGAACCCAGGGGCACTCGGCCACTGAGCCACATCCCCAGCCCTATTTTGTATTTTATTTAGAGACAGGGTCTCACTGAGTTGCTTAGGGCCTCGCTAAATTGCTGAGGCTGGCTTTGAACTCGCGATCCTCCTGACTCATCCTCCCAAGTCTCTTGGATTACAGGCATGCGCCACCACGCCCAGCTTGTGTTCTCTCCCTTTGTGGGTTTCCTTGGCCTGATTAGCAGTGTTGCCTTGATTTGGAGAAGGTATACATGTTGCCAGGTATTACTAGTCAGTGTACAGGGTAAGGAAAGACTCTTCATCCTGCTAAACTAATTTAAATGATGCTATTGCTTTTGCGCATAGGCCCATTGGATCTTCAAATAGGAGTGAAGTAGTTCCTGTCTTCATATTATAGATGAGGAAACTGAGGTTTAGAAGTTAACATATTTAAGTAAATAACAGTTATTAAATGTCAGAATTGGAAATCAGATCCAGGTCTGTGACTCCAGACTCACTGTACCACATTGTCTTTGACCCTAACTTACATTTTGCTAAAATATGTCTGATAGCTAATCATATGTTTTTTTTTAAATTTTTTTTTGTTGCAGATGGGCACAATACCTTTATATTATTAATTTATTTTTTTATGTAGTGCTTAGGACCAAACCCAGGGTCTCACACATGCTAGGCAAGTGCTCTACCACTGCTGAACCACAACCCCCGCCTTAATCATCTATTTTTGAAGAACTCATGATTTGATTGACCTATTTTTTGGTGATGTAGTTGTTAGAAATTTCTCATTTCAAAATCTGATTTTATCTGCAATTCAGGATCCAAATTTGTCTAAGATAATGCAAAATAATATGCAATTACTTACTAATGATATCCAGTTGTATACTTGGAACAGTTTTCATTTGTCCAGAGTGTCTAGGCTGTAGCACTCAGGGTTTCTTCAAGGATTTGTTGATGATATGTCAATCCAGTGCTTAAAAGGCTTCAGCAATTCTTATTCAGTCACTTAGCATATGATAATACATAATAATGTGTAATCTTATACTTAATTTTCTTTTGCTTTTTTGATTTCAAAAATATTTTTGTTGTAGGAAAGAAGTAAGCAAAGGTAAAAACTCAGTTTCAGGAATAAATACTTTTAGTATTTTAACAGAAATGTTCCTCTTCTGTACGTGGAAACTTTCAAAACTTTCAGGAATGTTAAACAGTTGACTTGATCTTTAGTATAGTAGAATAATAGTTTGTTCCTGAAATAAGGTTTGGTAGAATTGTATGTCCCTAAAATAAGTCAGGTTGCCCTGCCACAAAATTTGTATCTGTGGTTTACTTATTTTAAGAATCAGTAGTTCAATGTTTATGAGTTTCTTGGTGCATAGCTACTTATCAGCCTCTTTGTCATTAAAGAAATATGTATCAAGATACTAGTTTTTAACCTTTAGTTTCTAGTGTCGTCTTAACCAGTACATGGAGCTTTGTATGATATTATGTCTGAAGTAGCAGTACATTTGTAGTATATTTAAAAATCAAGCTCAGTTTTTATTTCTTAAAACCTATTTCATATTGTATATGTATATTTTCCTTTCTTTAAATTTTGATCATGAATTAAAATGAATTTATCAGAACTAAGGACCCAACTTATAAGTACCGGACACTTAATAGGGGTTCAGGAGTTGAATAGATTGATTTGCAAGGAGTTAGTTTGATATGATAGATGTTCAAAACTGACACTTTGTTTTTTCTAAATTTTTTAGTTCACAAATAATTGTATATATTATGTACTTATGGGATACAGTGTGATATTTTGATATATCTAGTTAATAAGTCTACCTCATACCATTTTTATGTGATGAAGGCACTTAAAATCTATTCAGTAATTTTGAAATATGCAGTGCATTATTTATTGTAGTTACCATTCTGTGCAAAAACAACATTAAAGCTTATTCCTCTTGTCTAACTGAAATTTTGAACCCTATGATCAATATCTCTTCTTTACCTGGCCATCCCCCTCCATCAGCCTCTGGTAACCACCATTCTGCTCAACTTCTATGAGTTCAACTTTTGTTGGATTGCATGTATAAATGAGATAATGAAGTGTCTGGCTTTTTTTGCCCTCCAGGATCATCTGTATAGACACAAATAATAGAATTTCCTTTTTTATTTATCAGATGAATAGTATTCTCTTGTGTGTGTGAATATATTTTCTTTATCCCTTCATCCAATGATGGACACTTAGGTTGATTCTGTATCTGTTGTGAATAATGCTGCAGTGAACATAGAAGTACAGATGAGTACAGATGCCTCCTCAACGTTCTGATTACAGGTCTTTCAGATACATACCCAGGAGTGAGATTGTGGGTCACATGGAAATTCTTTTTTTTGTTTTCTGAGGAACCTTCATACTGTGTCCCATATGGCTTTATTAATTTACATTCCCAAGTGAACAAGGGATCCCTTTTCTTCATATTCTTGCCAACACTTATCTTTCACCTTTTTCATAATAGCCATTCTAACAAGTGTGAGATTATCTCTTATGGTTTTCATGTGCATTTTCCTGATGATATAGTGAACAAGATAATTTTTTCATATGTTTACTGGCCATCTGTGTATCTTCTCAGTAGTGTGTGTAGGTCTTTATGCATTTTAAAGTTGGCTTCTTTATTTTCTTGCTGTTGAGTTTCTTATCTGTTCTGAATATTAGCCTCTTATGAAATTCATGGTTTCCAATTTCTTCCAGTTTGTGGGTTGTTTCATCACTCTATTAATTGTTTTGTTTTGCAGAAGCTTTTTAGTTTGATGGAATTCCATGTATTTTT
Organism: Glaucomys volans; assembly: GCA_020662805.1. Taxonomy (NCBI): domain Eukaryota; kingdom Metazoa; phylum Chordata; class Mammalia; order Rodentia; family Sciuridae; genus Glaucomys; species Glaucomys volans. Next base: position 231,638 of record JAJEJO010000192.1, on the reverse strand, counting down.
GCTTTGGTTGTTTGTGCTTTTAAGATTCTATCCAAGAAATCTTGGCTCAGAGAAATATGTAACATTTTGCCCCGTTTTGTTCTAGCAGTTTTGTTGTTTTAAATCTTATGTTTATATTTTCAGTCCATTTTGAGTTGATTTTTGAATGTGGTGTGACATAAGATTCCAGTTTCATTCTGTGTATGGATATCCAGTTTTTCCAGCACTACCTCTTGAAGATACTGTCCCTTCCTCCAGTGTGTATTCATTTTGTTGAAAATAAGTTGACTTTTGGTATGTGGGTTTATTTCTTGGCTCACTGTCCTGTTCCATTGTTTTTTTTTTTTTTTTTTTTTTTTGCGGTGCTGGGGATTGAACTCAGGGCCTTGTGCTTGCAAGGCAAGCACTCTACCAACTGAGCTACACCCCCAACCCCCTGTTCCATTGTTAATGTGTCTTTTTTTATGCCAGTTCCATATTGTTTGGATTCCTTTAGCTTTGTAATAGATTTTGAAATCAGATAACATGGTGCTCCCACTTTGTTGTTTTCCCTAAAGATTGCTTTGGCTGTTTGATTCCATATGAATTTTAGAATTTTTAAAATGTCTGTAAAAAGTGACATTGTAATTGCTACAGGGATTGTGTTGAATCTGTAGATCAGATACCTTCCATTTATTGTGTTGTCTGCTATTTCTTCCATCAGTGTTTTCTCATATTTAGTATACAGATCTTTCCCATCCTTGATAACACTCCTAAGTATGTATGTATGTGTTTGTATTTATTGGTATGATTTTGGATGGAATTTTATTTTTTCTTTTTTCTTCATTTATGGGTTCTGACATTTTTCAGATGGAATCTTTAGAGTTTTCTGTGTATGAGATCATGTCATCTGCAAACAGATAATTTCATTTCTTCCTTTATATGTAAATACCTCTGAATTTCTTTTTCTTTTACAATTGCTCTGGCTAGAACTTCCCATACTGTGTTTAAAAAAAGTGGGTGAGAGTGAGCATCATTGTCTTGTTGCTGATCTTCAAGGAGAAGCCTCAGCTTTTCACATTGAATATGATGCTAACTATGGGCTATTTATATATATATATATATATATATATATATATATATATATATATATATTTGTATTGGGCATATTCTTTCTATACCTAATTTATTGACAATTTTTTTTTTTTATCATGAGAGGGTTTTGAATTTTTCCAGTGCTTTTTCTGAATCTATTGAGGTCATCACTTGTTTTTTGTCCTTCATTCTGTTAGGTGTATTATTACATTTATTAATTTTCGTATGTTGAATTATCATTCACTCCAAGACAAATTCCCTTTGCTCATATTGAATATCCTTTTACTATGCTATTAAATGTAGTTTTCTAGTATTTTCTTGAAGATTTTTGCATCTGCATTCATCAGTGTTATTGACCTATGGTTTTCCTTTTTTTTTTTTTTTTTTTGTGGTGCTGTGGATTGAACCTAGGGCCTTGTGCATGGGAGGTAAGCACTCTACTAACTGAGCTATATCCCCATCCCCTCTGATTTTCCTTTTTTAAAAAATTTTTTTGTAGTTGTAGATGGACAGCATACCTTTATTTTATTTGTTTATTTTTATGTGGTGCTAAAGAGCAAACCCAGTACCTCACATGTGCTAGGCAAGCGCTCTGCCACTGAACCCTAACCCCAACCCCTGATTTTCCTTTCTCTAGTGTCTTTGTCTGTCTTTGTTATCAGGATAGTGATGACCTTATAAAATGAATTTGAAAATATTCCCTCTGATTTTTTGAAAAGATTTTGTGAAGAATTAGTATTAGTTCTTTCAAATGTTTGGTAGAATACTACTGTGAAGTCACCTAGTCCTGGGTTTTGTGGTGGGGTGGGGGTTCCATTATTGACTCAGTTTCCTTACTTGTTGGTTTGTTTAAATTTTCTATTTCTTGATTCAGTCTTGGTAGGTTGTATGTTCCTAGTAATTGATCCATTTCTTTTAGGTTTTCTAATTTGTAGGTATATGATTATTCATACTAGATATATGATTATATAGATTTATATATGATCATATAGATTTACATAGATTAATCATACTAGGTATATGATTATTCATCCTTTGCAGTTTTGTAATACCTGTTGTTTTGTTTCCTCTTTCACTTCTGATTTATAATTTGAGTGTTCTTTTTTTCTTAAGCTGGCCAAAGTTTTGATTTTGTTTATCTTTAAATAAACTTAAGCCACTTTAATACTCTCCTTTTAAGTTCTTTTTATTTTTGCTGTTTGTATCATATTCACCTGAGTTTATTTCTTACTAAGCAAACTTGTTTCTTATTGTCATTTTAACATGGATTTTTCCCCCTTGTGTTTGTCTAGTTAATTCACTGGCAGACCTGCTTTTTGTCCTTTATTCTTATACATCCCTTTGCTTTTTCATAGTAGTCTCGTACCTACCTGGGCTTACATCTGACTTCACTTTGTCTCCCCTTAGTGTCCATCCTGCAATATTTTTCTGTGCTTGGGCTTTATTACAATTTTGGTTGGAATAGTATATCAAGTCCCTACTGTTTATTAAGCCCAGATTCTTCAGTTTGATATCTTTATAGTTCCAATTTTATTTTTAGTTTGATGTTTTGTTATTCTTTTACATAATTTCTTAAACAAGCCTCCTTTTTAATTTTTGCTTCTTGCCTTTGTGTGTATGGTTTCCTTATGGAGCAATCATTCTTTTTTTAAAAATTATTGCTGGGCCTTTATTATATTCATTTATTTATATGCAGTGTTGAAAATAGAACCCAGTATTTCACACATGCTAGGCAAGCGCCCTACCTAGATCTGGAGCAGCAATTCTTTAAAAATGTAGTCAAGTGGTGGCCTAGTCTTCATGGTCCACCTCAAGGTTTACCTTCTCCATAACTGTCATTTAATACCCAGATTCTGTTGTAACCTCACCCTCTTTTAAGCTCTATGGCACTTTGATCTAGTCTTAAAGGACTTAAACATTTCCTTTATTATTGTTCAATTTTTGCTTTTCCCCTCATTTAAACAATGTATATTAAACTATGAGTAAAAGCTGGGTTAGGGATAGAGCTACAACTCTGAAGGAGCTATAGCTGCTGGTGGTACTTCCAGGAGATAATGGTGAGGAAAGCTAAGGGGGTGGTAAGTGAGGTGGGCTGTGGAGGGACCTAACCCAAGGTGGGGGAGGTGAGTGGAAGAGCCTAATTTTGAGGACAGTGATGGAGCCTTTTTTAGCATCTAGCTTTATAGATACTCATAAAAATCTTTTTAATTTCTAGTGAGATGTAAAAGTAATTTGTTCCTAAGTTTTCACTATATCTGAGAATGTGGTTAGAAGTATTTGTGTATGTTCACATACAAAGACTTTTTGAAAAGGTACCTCAGAAATGTCTATTAATTGGGGCTGGGGATGTAGCTCAGTTGGTAGAGTGCTTCCCTTGCATGCACAAGGCCCTGAGTTCAATCCCTAGCACCAAAAGAAAATAAAAAAATAAAGAAATATCTTTTAATTGAACATTGATTAAAATATGATTGTATCACACTTTGATCAAACTAGAAGACAGGAATCAATTAATCATGCTGAAATCTGACTAATACTTTCATTTATCCCATTTAACGAAATTTGTTTTGGGCCAGTTACATGCTGGACACCATTTAGAGCTGGGTTATAAAGTATATGAGTAAGACATGGTGAATGACCTCAAGTTATTCCTAGACTAGGAGAGGTAGAACTGTGATTAATGCAAAATGCTTGGATTAATTTCTAACATCCATGTTTAGTGACCGTCAGTAGGGAGTTCTTAGAAATGACCTCATCATGGGCTGGGGATACAGCTCAGTTGGTAGAGTACTTGACAGGCAAGCACAAGGTCCTGGGTTCAATCCCCATCACCAAAAAAAGAAAAAAAAATGATCTCATCACAACAAATTTTTGGCTTGGTTGTGCCAGATAGGGACCACAAAAGTATTGTCTTTGGGTGGTGTAATCCTGTGGCTTGTGTGTTCTCTCTTTTAGAATAAGCAATCAAGCCTCAATTCCTATAGACGTCAATTAACAGAGAGGCCTGGCATGTGATGGGTGATGCCTGGGATCCCTGGTCTAAGGCAGGCCATTCTTTTTATTATTATTATTATTTTAAAAATATTTTTTAGGTGGGCTGGCCATTCCTTAGTTCAGTAAGGATTTACCCATATTTTGTACCTTGGGTATGCCAATCATTTAGACTTGTAAACCTCTGATCAGGATCAAACTGTTTGGGTTCATCCACTTTTATTTTTCTCGAGGCAAACAATATATGATGTTCAAATTGGAGTCAAAACTTCCTGTTAGCATCCACCTGCTTCCAATTATCCTATCCCATTTTTCACTCTTTGTCCTTTTCCTCATCATGCGTATTCTGTTTTTCTAATCAGAATTCAGAATGTGCTATGAATGGCAAATACCTTTTAGCCTGTTTGGAGGCTTCTGTAATTCCAGCCTTTGCCAGGAGACCTGGCTTAGGTAGACAATGGCCATTGGCCCTGTAGGGGCCCTGAGAAGCCGAGTCTGCCTGTGCCTGGAGATCCTTGAAAAGAAAGTACAATTCTGAGTCTTCTCAGAGGGTTTGGTCCCACATCAAAGATTTCTTGTGGAAACCCATCCCCGATGGTCCTGAACTATTGTCCAAGACCCACTTCTCCACACCTCTCACTTGGCAGCATAATAGCATTTACTTGAATCTTGGATGGGCTTTTTTATGTTCTGCCTTACTTAAATTATTTACATTGTATTTTCCCTTATTGAATTCTAAATTCCTTTAGAGCTTCTAGTATGGTGTCTGATATTGAACTTAATGTGATCTGTGCCTTCTCTTATAGTTTTAAAGGGTTGTGTTTCTCCTCTAGAGTTTTAAATCAATTGGGATGTAGATGTGGGGGGCAGCTATTGATGATAAAGCTGGAAAAGAGATTGTGGCTTGGAACCCCAATCCAATTGAGTTTGTACTTCTTTGTTCTAAGTTGGATTCACCCACATAGTCATTGACTGCAGGCCTACTTCCACAGGTCCCCTCCCCTGGAGAGGGGTGCATTGAGTCACAAGCACTGAGTTGCCTGGGGGAAGGCTAGTGCCTTAAAAGGACCTAGGACATGTATGTGCAATGACTTTCTCCAGATCTCATAATAAGGTAACTTCTTCCTCTGATGAGGTAGATGAATGGGGAAGTCATGAAGGACAAAGGCTTTCTTCCCAAATACTGCCAAAGTGGGCAGAATTTTGTTTGATTAGCTGAGGAAAGAAAATGGAGAGATCCTCCTTCCAAAGACACTGATGTAACCCTTATTGACTTGGCACCTCATCAGTCCCTGTGCATGGGGTAACTTGTGGCAGATTTGATAAATAACTTTTTCCTAGAAAAGACTAAAATTGGCCTGACCTCTGGGGAGAGTGGGCTGTGGCACCAGGCAAGACCCCTTTCCACTCTCAGGAATGAAGTAGTGCTGGCTACCGTTAAATCTGTGCACTTTAAATCTTTTGATTAAATCATCAAAGTCCCAGGCACAAAGCAGTGTTTGTTGGAATAAATCTTTCTGTTTATGAGCTGATGTATTTCTTTGGGGCTATTTCATTGTGAAGATTAATGGATTTAGTTTAAACTAATGGAATCAGACTTGAGAGTTGCAAGGGACTTAGACATCATGCAGTCCAACCTAGTCTAATTTTTCCTGACCAAACTGAAGTTCGGAAAACTTTAATTTATTTGCCCAAGCTCTCTTTAGAAGGTCTGCAAAGGACAAGTTATTCTTTATTTTCAACATCTATCTCCTTTAAGTTTCCATATATGAGTACAGTGGATGCTGGAATTAAAGGGTTGTGCCCTTTGAGAAACACCTACCCAAGACATATAGATCAAGAGAGGTGATCTAGGATAGGGGAAGGGAAACATGAGGAATAGGAGAGAGGAAAGGAAACCTTGGAGATGTAAATAGGGGAAGGCATCCGCTCCAAGTTGGTTTCCTTCCTGCCCCCATCACAGTGGTTTCACAATCAGGGTGGAAAACATTTCTTAGACACTTTGTGAAATAGGGGTAGGAGCTACGGCCTCATGGGGTTTATGTGGCAAGGTTTAAATAGGATGGTCTACTGTACTAGGGACTGTGCTGGTGCCTCTGGGACCTCAGTAGATGTTATCCTCAGGCCCCTCCTGTTTGTAGGTCGTTTCCAGCATATGCTCCTAGTTAGTTGTACCAATTTTTTCAAGAATCCAGCAACTGGAACCGTCTAGGTCCTACCTTTAATCACCTGGGTTCTCAACAGGGAGGACTTGGGAGTCTTCCCAGGGGCAAATGACCTTGAGTGGATTGGGCCTTGCTCCTTGCTCTGCCTTGATGGTCTCATAGAAGAGGTAGTTCCTCAGTACCATACCAGAGTTTCATCCTGCTCCATGCAGCCTGCAGCCTAGAGTTCTCCAGCCCCCTCTCCTCCTGGCTCAGACTGATTAGGTTCCTTTTTTTTTTTTTTTTTTTTTTACTGAGGAGGATGAGAACTGCTTGCTCTGCCCTTTACAAAGAAAGACCTATTTTCCCCCAACTTCTACCCCACTGTCACTTGGCAAATGAACCAGTCATTGTGTTTGGAATACTCTGAGTGACTGCTCAGGTGACTGGTTTGCTGCTGGGTGAAACAGTTAGGCTGCACAGGCCTCAAGCCTGTTATAGGTGCTGACCGATTCTAAAGGGGTTGTGAGGAGGACGTTACTTTTCAGGTTATTGTAAGAAAGTTTAATTTCTTAAAAGAACAAATTTGTTTCTAAATATAAAAGGGAAAATGGCTTAATTGTGGGTGGGAGACTTGAATTCTTAATTTCTCTGCTTAGTGTGGGGTAAGAAATTTTCCTGGCAATCAGTTTTCTTTCAGGTAAGACCAATTATCCCTAACAATAATTCTTGATATATTTAAGGAAGTTGTGCTTCTCATTACTTAATTCTTAATTACTTATTAAGTCTTAATTACTTATTAGGCAGTAGCAAAAGAATGCCTAAAAATACAGGCTCTGGAGACAGATTACTGAGGTTTGTATCTTGACTCAACCATTTATTTGCTGCATGACCTTGTGTACACATTTAAACTTTCTGTGTTTCATGAGTTATCTGTCAAGATTAATTTTACTTATGTAAAGGGCTAGGTCAAAGGTAGCTGCATTTTGATGTCTTTGATGTCTGCTAACTCTTGAGATTCTCTATATAGCTGCTGTTCCCCTTTCCTATTTATTACCATTCAATTACACACACTAACTGGATTTTCATTCTTTTACCTTTAGTATCTTGCCTGCATGAAGCCCCATGCCCTTTCTTCTCTCTTCAATTATACTTTTACATTTGGCTAAGATGACTGACACAGCCTATGGTATAAGGATGCTAGAGAATCCTCCAGGGGGAAAAAACTCCAAAACCCCTCAAACCCAGGGTATCTTTATACTTTGTTTCCTGACAGCAGAGGGTGCCATAATGTTTTTAGTGACAGAAATGTATGCAGAATGATTTTTTTCCCCCTACCTGGTATTTAAAAGTAAGAGCTTTGCCAGGACACTGACATTGAGGACTTTTCTTGTCCATTATATAATAGTCACACAAACCAACATCAAGAAAGCACAATCATTGAATAGTTCTAAAATTTAATTAAGCATGTCTATTGCTAACATATTTCACATCTTCCTGCTTGTATTTCTTGAGTTATGTCTGTAAAGATAGAGTGTTTTTAAGAATATATGACCAATGTAATCTGCTTATGTATGTCTACATTTTGGAATGGCAAGTGTTAGAGGAGGGATTAAGAGGTCAAGGAGTAAGGGCAAGGGTGTAGGAGCCAGCCACACCATTACTGTATGAATGTGAGTTTTGGACCCATGTGGAATCTAAGGTGAGCAGGACCAAATAGATGACAGTGTTAAGCAAAAAAAGCACTGTTTGACTTGCTGATAATTGGAAACTGTTCAGAGCCAGATAATCAAATGGGCTGACCAAGGAGGATGCAAAATGTGGCAGACTGAATAGTCCAAGATAGCTGCAACAAGATCTTCCAATGTGACATTGACAATTTTTCTTAAAGCCGTTTTGTTTCTTATGCTAACAGCAATACATGTTCATGATAGAAAATTAGAATATGTAGAAAATAAGAAAGACAGACAGTGGCCCTTAATTGTACCACTCAAAAGACAACCCTCTGAGTATTTTGGTTTATTTCTTTACAATCTCTTCTCTAAACACTAAACACACACACACACACACACACACACACACACAAAAACCTGTTTGTGATCATAATGTAATCCATATTTATATCTTGCTAATTTTCATGTGATACTGCAAACATATCCCTGTAATACTACAATCTCTCTGTAAATACCATTTAAGTGTCTTGAACAGTGTTTCAATTTATAGATGTTGAGCATTTAGAGTGCTACTGATGTTTTTCATTTGTAAATATGGTGTGATGAAGAGTGATAATCATAATACATGGCCTGTGTTTCAGATGCTATCCTTATGAAATGCATCTTATTTAAAGTGGTAAGAGCTGGGCGCGGTGGTGCATACCTGTAATCCCAGCACTTGGGAGGCTGAGGCAGGAGGATTGCGAGTTCAAAGCCAGCCTCAGCAACTTAGCGAGGCCCTAAGCAACTCAGTGAGACCCTGTCTCTAAATAAAATACAAAATAGGGTTGGGGATGTGGCTCAGTGGTGGAGTGCCCCTGGGTTCAATCCCCAGTACCAAAAAAAAAAAAAAAAAAAGTGGTAAGAAAGGTTAGTGTTCACTGTGACATAACAAAATCAAATAAGAACCCTGCACTCTGAGAACTATTTATTTAATCACCAAATGTGTATTGCACTTCTGCTGTGATTCCTTTAGTGCTGGGCACACACGGTGTTAAGTGGCCTGTCCTCTCAAATGACTGATATTTTAGAGTGCGTATGGAAAGACAGTTAACAATAAAGTAAATAAGACTGTTTCAGACAGGGGAGTATTACTTTATTATTTCAGAGAGTGGAGGGATTACTTTAAGTTAAATTTATATTTGATACATAAAAATATATAAATTGCACATATTAATGGGGTACTTTCTATGTGATGTTTCCATACATGTGCACACTGTGTCATGTTTAAGTCAGATTAAACATGTCTGTCTCCTTGTTTATGATTTCTTTCTGGTGAAAACTTTCCAAATCCTTTCTTCTAGCTTTTGAAATGTATAGTATATTATTATTTACGGTCACCTGGCTGTGCAATGGCACACTAGAACTTTTTGTTCCTTATCTACCTTTAACTTGGTACCTATTATCAACCTTTCCTCATCCTTTTCTACCAGATTCTCCTCAGTCTCTGATAACCTACTCTAAACTTTGATGAGATCAATTTTTATGATTCCTCCTATGAGTAAGATCACACATTGGAGGGGTTACTTTAAAAAAAATAGTAACTCATTATGGGTCTCTGCTAGACAAGAAATTTGGATTTGTTGGAAGTGTGAGGATAAGGGATGAAGGAAGCAGGAAGTAGGGTATCAAAGTAGATGAACATTTTATTGGTAGAAGATGAGTGAACAACCATTTTAGAATGATGGTATTCAAAGAGAAGCCTAAAATCAAAGTTCTACTGATTTAAATCTGCTAGCCACATACAAAGACCCTCAACATCATTAACATCTGGGAATCAAAACCACAATGAGATGTCATTTTATACCTACTAGAATGACTGGAGTAAAAGAGAGAGATAATAACAAATATTGATGAGGATTTGAAGAAATTGCAACCCTCAAATATTGTTGATGGTAATGAATGGTGCTGCTGCTTTGGCAAATAGTTTGACAGTTCCTAAAAGTTCAAACAGAATTGCATATGAACCAGCTCCTAAGTATATTCCTGAAAGAACTGAAAACATATGTCCACTCAAAAATGTATATATGGTTGTTCATAGTGGCATCCCAAAAGTTGAAAGAGCCTAACAGTCCATTACCTGATGAATGGATATTATTAATAATATTCTTCATCTATAAAAAGGAATGAAGCTCTGATACATGCTAGAATGTGGAGGAAGCTTGAAAACATGCTCAGTGAAAGAAGTCAGTAGCAAAGAATCACATATCATTGTATGATCATTAATATGAAGTGTTCAGAACAAGCAAATGGGGACTAAATTGGTGGTTGCTAAGGGCATGGGGGAAGAGGAGATGGTGAGTGACTTTTAATGGTTATGGGTTTTTTTGGTGATAAAAAGTTTTAAAAATTGTGATTATAATAAGGCAACTCTAAGTATACAAAAATCCCAATTGAATTATGTACTTTAATTATTTTATAGTACATGAATTATAGCTTAATAAAGCTATTATTAAAAGTATCTGTATTGGTGTTACATTCCTGTAAACCCAGCAACTCAGGGGGCTGAGGTAGGAGGATTGCAAGTTTGAGGCCAACTTTAGGAATTTTGCAAGACCCTGTCTCAAAATACAAAAGGACTGGTGATGTAGCTCAGAGGTAAAGCACACCTGGGTTCAATCCCCAGTACCCTCCCTCCCAAATCTGCTAATGCTACTGTAGGATTACCTGAGGACACAGAGCGCAGGCATATCTTCTTCCCTTAATTGGTCTAGTCTTCTTCCCTTAATTGGTCTAGTCACGAGCCTAGCACAAGCATAATCAGGAGCTTAATATGAGGGTGTTAACAGCTACTGGCAATTTGTAATTAGTGAATGTCTGCTATATATGCTTGTTTGTTCCACATTAAACTTGAACCTGCGTCCATGAGAACCTAGTCTCCCGGCGTGGTGTTAGCACTGTCGCACTCATCCTCCTTACCCCCACAGGCTGCTCCTGTTCCACTTTACAACATTTTGGCACCCAAATGTGGGGCCCCTGCAAGAGGGTAAGGTAAGCCTAAGTCAGGTGAGTGATCTGCACTCATCTTCCTCACCCCTGCAGGCAGAGGGTCAGGTAATCCTTGTTGGGTGAGTGACCTGTTCAACATAATCTGCATGGGTAATTTACCCCCAACTTCGCAGACAAGCCAAGCAGCCAGTCTGCAGGCATTGTTGTGCAGTAGGCAAATAAAGGTTGACGATAAAGAACTTAGTCACATTTGGGAACTAGTAATAAGTGCCCATGGATGAATTCTGATCATCTATGGGACCCTGGATGCTGGCGACAAGTATTACTGCAGGCACAAAAATGGGAAGCACAAACGGGGGACCAACCTTCATGTACTTTTTACCCAGTAATAACAGCCCTTCTGGGTTGCTTGCAAGGGGTTGGATCACCTCCCGTGGGAGAGGGAGCCCCCCTGAGCTTTGGCTGCCCAGCTGGAGGGCATGTCTCTTGAAAAAGAAGGGGTCCAAAAGATAAAGAAATAGGAACTATGCCACGACATGGCATCCAAAAAGATAAAGAAATGGAAACTGCGCCACAACATGGCATCAGTAAAGAGCAGGATGAGGAGGCTGCAGCCTCACAAGAGAAAGTGGTCCACCTTTGTGCCTATGCCACAAAGGGCGACTGCTCCCCCTGCTGACATATATCCCTCCTTGCCACCTTATCAGAGTGTAGAATTCTCAAATTCCATAGCAGAGTCACCCACCTTTCCAGGGCTGGAGGCCTATAAAACCCTCTGCGAACAACGGGATAAAAATGTTCCTTATAGGAACATTAAATAACGCCCAAGAAACCCCCACAAGTTTTTCCTGTTAATGTTAATCCAACACCCGCCAGACCTATGTCCTGGTATCCAGTTGAGACTGAAACCATACAGCAGCTTTGCAAGGCAGTGAGAGAGGATGACTTGAGCTCTCCTTACACCATGCAATTGTTAGAAAATCAGTCTGTGCTGCTAATGTGTCCCACTGATTTCAGGGACTTAGCTAAAGCTGTTTTATCTCCAGAACAACTTCTACTGTGGAATGCCACTTTCCATGATGGCTGCCTAGAGCAAGCTGAAAGAAACTTAACATCAGGTCAGCAACCATATGTACAATTAACAGCTGAAGCCCTTAATGGCTCAGGCCCCTTCATAAGCCCGGCGGTGCAAGCAACAAGACCGCCCATCTATTTTGATCAAGTGAGAATTATTGCAATGCGAGCCTTCAAGAGAGTAGGAGATATAAAAGGAAAAGGACAAAAATTACCAAATCTAGTTCAAGGTCCTCAAGAGCCATTCCTTACATTCCTCCTGAGGGTCCGGGAAACTGTGGATAGGAGGGTAGATAACCCCGAGGCTGCTGAAGCCTTAGAAAGGGAATTATATGGGAAGGATGCAAAAAAGAATTCAGGCAAGCTCTTGCCCCATTTAGAAGTAGCACCTCAGATGATTGGGTATTAGCAACTAAAGACATTACTGGAGATGAGGGAAACACCAGCACAGGGAATAGTCCAAGCACATGAGGCTACTCCCAAAAGGCAAGCCGGATGTTGGCACTGTGGACAACAGGGCCATTATAAACATCAATGTCCTAACTTGGGGGTTTCCACGGGAGCCCCTAAGGGCCTCCCTCCCTCTAAATGTCCTAAATGCAAAAAGGGATTTCACTAGGCCAAAGATTGTAAATCCAAATTTGACACTGATGGAAAGCCTTTAAACTCCCAATGGGGCACCCTCCAACCCCAGTAAGGAGGGATCATTTACCTAAAGTTCATTGGACCATCCCTATGCTAGCCCAACAACCGACGCTATGTCTCAAGATCAATGGCAAATTATTCAAAGGAATGATAGATTCCGGAGCAGAAGTGACCCTATTATGCACGGAGGACATCCCACAGGACTGGAAAACCATTGCTGGTCCTAACGTGCAAGGGATAGGAGGACTCCAACTCTCTAGGAAATTAAGAGGCCCTGCCACATGGGTAGACCCAGATGGGGAAACAGGGCATTTTCAACCCCTGGTAGTGTAAGGTATTACTAACAATTTATGGGGAAAGGACCTATTAAAACAAACGAGGACCTATATAACTACAGAAGATCCAGAAATTTTTGAAGACATAATTGAACATGACAAATGTGGAGCCTCAGGTCGAGTAGTCCCTTTTACAGGTTGCTGGTCAAATCCTAATACAAGGGAATGGTATCACCCCCAATCCTAGAGGCCACTGCTCTATCAATGGGAGTTATCCCCCTGGCTCCAATTCCCTTACAATGGGATACTAAAAATCCCATTTGGGTAGAACAGTGGCCCTTAAGTCCAGAAAAACTAAAACATTTAAAAGAACTTATACAGGAGCAATTAGACAAAGGTCATACTGAACCTTCCTACAGCCTCCACAATACACCTGTATTTGTTATTCAAAAAAGGGACAAAAACAAATGGAGATTATTACATGATTTGAGGGAGATAAATAAACATATGAAAAAAATGGGGACCACGCAACAGTTTGAGCAGATCTGTGGCTAGGTTTGTGAGCACGGAGCCCCAGCATACCCCCCTGCAGGACAGAAATCCTGTGTACTTGGAAGCTCAACCATACCAGCATGCCTCCTCCAGACAAGCAAGAAAAAACAAAAGGAGTAATAAAACTCCCAGATCTACCCCCTCTTACATTAATATGTCACCATTGGAACATCGCTGATAATGGCTGGTAGTCAATGACAGGTAAGATCCCCAGAGGGGACCACCTAAGACAGACACATTGGAACATTGTGCAATCTAGGCAAAGGTGACCAACGGCTGGTAGTCAATGACAGGTAAGATTCCTGGAGGGGACAACCTAAGACAGGCACAGCCGCGATCCCATTTTGCCTCCATGAGGGTTGGCCACCCCATGGTAGCATGCTGTCACTCGTGGCCAGAGGACACATGTCTGTACAAATAAAAGAAAAGGGGGACTTGTAGGATTACACAGAGCTCAGGCATTTCCTCTTCCCTTAATTGGTCTGATCATGAGCCTAGCACAAGCATAATAAGGAGCTTAACATGAAGGTGTTAACAGCTACTGGCAATTTGTAATTAGTGAACGTCTGCTATATATGCTTGTTTGTTCCGCATTAAACTTGAGCCTGCGTCCATGAGAACCTAGTCTCCCGGCGTGGTGTTAGCACTATCGCACTCATCCTCCTTACTCCCACAGGCTGCTCCTGTTCCACTTTATGACATGCTACATTCAAAAAATGATTTCAAATGTAGTGATGTGACACCTGGAATTTACTTGAACATTGTTCATTATTAGGGGCTAAGGTTCTGAATGAAAAAAGATTGGCTGTGACTTGATTATTGTTGAAGGTGAGATATAGGTACAAAGGCCTACTATTTCATCAGCTATTCTATATATTTGGTATTTTTCATAATAAACATTAACAATGTACTGAGTAGTTTATTTATAGACTTTGATTCTAGCGTAGGTATCAGCAGGTCATAGCCATGAGAATTGAAATATCACTGGCTAAGAGGCTGGTGTTTGGAGGCAGTCTGTGTGTTTTGAATTCTTGCTTTGCTTTGTGACCTTGGCAAACCATGTAACTTCTTTATGCCTCAGGTTCCTTACTCATAAAATAGGGGTTTCAAGCACTTACATTATAGAGATGTTACAAGGACTAATGAGTTCATAGTCTCCAAGTGCTTGGGACTTTTCACTTGAGAAAGAAGGAAGGAAGGGAGGGAAGGAGGAAGAAAGAAAGGAAAGAGGGAGTGGGAGAGGGAAGGAGGGAGAAATGATTCCTTCACTATTTTTAAAGTACTTTATTTTACATCTCCTCCCCTGGCTTTTAAACTGAGAATATGCTTCTGCTTTTTAAACATCTGTACTTGCTGTTCATCTAATAGAGAGACAAGTGCTGTTGACACGCCCAGACGAAAGTGCTGCTCAGACACTAAAGCAGAGCAGGAACTGATGGGTGGCCTGTCCCCATCAGCCTGCTGTTCCCAGGCACTTAGCATCATTTGTCAGATGCTCTGAGAATGCATTTCCACAGATTGTTGAAATAGGTGGATTCCCTCCAGCTGCTGTTCAGTCTCACCGCACCCTTACAGCTGACCCTGGCAGCCATATTTCTGCCTGCGGTAGAGTGGGAGGTTAGAAGAGATAATTGTGCTTTTCAGCCAGTCATTATGTTAAGTGTTTTCTGCTCTGGTGCTTGAAAATTATCGCTGTGCTCTGAAAGCATGCAGTAGCTTCAGTCAGAGGGCCAGGTACAGGTTCCTTTTCTCTACATTAATGGATGCTTTTGTGGGCTTACATCTACTCTTGGCAGGATAGATTTTCCACTACTTTTCATCTGTTGCTGGAGGCTGGCTCTTGGTTCTGACCCTGGTCTTGGCAGGGGTGGGTTCATGGTCCCTTCCAAGGTGATGTTCTTGACTTCATAGCAGGAGGCATCAATTTTTCCTTGCCACATACTACCCATCTCTCACCCTCTTTCTACCCCACAAACCTTAAGCACTCATCTATTTACACTCAGCAAGTATGCACTGATTGCCCACTGCATGAGGAATGCTATAGTCAAGGTTATGGGGATTCCACAAAAATAAAGGAAGGAAGGCAGGAATGAATGAAGGAAGGAAGGAAAGAAGGAAAGAAGGAAGGAAGGAAAGAAGGAAAGAAGGAAATCAGAAAGAACTGAAGGAAAGAGAGGAAGAAAGGTAGGTTACAGCTGATTTTGGGAAACTAATTATCTAGTTGGAGATTTAAAATGCTTACAATTTCCACATTAAATTATCAGTGTCTTATAATGCCTTTGTGTAACACTTACATCATCTTCTATCTTGCATTATGATTCTCTATATGCAATTGAAGCTCACTTGTTCTTTATTCTCATTTGTCCCTTGATTCAAATCCTCTTCTATGAAAAATGAACCATTTTGGTGCTTTTGTAAACGTCATCCACCCTTACATAGACTCAGCACATAGAAATGCATTTCTTTCCCTCCCTTCTTCCTTGTCCATTCTTCCTTCTTACCTTCCTTCTTGGTATTTGGATTGTGCCAATGATTTTATATAAACCATGAATGTAACTAGGGTTACTCTTTTTAGGTTTATCAGACCAGCAACACTTCATTGATACCCAGATGCATCATGGCAGAAGATGAAAAAGCAGGGGATGAGGCTGAAGATGTGAATCAACACCATGTGAAGTAAAACTGGACTGTCATGATAAGACAATTGGATTTTATGCAGAAAGTAATGGTACTTAGTCATATATAGTTGATGAATATTTACTGTGAGTAGGCACTGTTATAGGCACAGAGAATTAAGTCAGATGAGGTCCTTACCCTGAAGGGGCTTTATTCTAGTGGAAGAATGGTAGGTAAGGTAACAAATGCAGAAATAAGATAGCTATGAATGAATAATAAGTACTATAAGGAAGGTAAAATTAGCATATTGTGAAAAGGAGTGTCTGGGGTGGGGGGGGTCCCACCAGGCCTTTCTGAAGTGGTGCCATTGGAGGTGAGAAGTAGACACTGGGGAGGAGGAAGGCATACAGTGATGGGGGGCGACAGGCTGGAAGGTACAGAGCATTCCAAGCTCAAGGTGCAGCAGATGCATTGCATGGGCCTGAGGTGCAAGCAAGTTTGGCATCTTCAGGGAGAAAAGAGGAGTGGTAGAAGCCTGGGGCTGGGGAATAGATAGAATGAGATGGGTTCAGAGAGATTAAAGGGTGGTCAGTTCTGCTGACATTGAATGCAATGGTAAGAAGTGTTGATATTTTTCTGGTTTAGTGGAAAACTGGAGAATTTTAAGCAAGATGGTTCATCTAATTTACTTGTAAGGTTGTCTGGAGGATAGCTGGTAGAGAAGCAAGGAGCAGGGGACCAGTTAAGGACTTGCATCTAGGGGTGAGGTTAGAGTGGTTCTACATGGGGACAAAGCATAAGGTCACACATAGGTGGTAGAGAGAAACTCACATTTGTCTCCTCTGTTCCCCCCACCCGTGCAGAACAGCCACATGTTGCTGTGCAGAACGCAGACTGACGATGAGAAGAACGGTGTTTATATCCAAGAGAGAAGCTGCGGGGGTTCTGAGGCTGCCTTTCACTTTATTTCATTGTTCTAACTCATTATCAGGCAGGGCTCTGTGTCTCACTCTACTGTTTAACACCCTGTGTAACAGAAGAAGCAGATCTTGGGTGCGGAGACTTTATAACCCCCAGCCTGCACCCTCTTTTCCCAGATGGCTGCATGACTTGACCTCTCAACCCACAGGATTTGGGTTAGTCTTCCCCAGCTGCTCTCTCTAAAACTGTAACACCTACCCCAACACCAGGGAGAACTTGACAAAGACACAATAATTGTGGAAGACTTCAACGTCTCTTTCAATTAAAGATATTTATTAATCAAATTAAGTGAGCACACAGAAGAGCTGAATGCTACTTTTAATACATTTAATTTAATCGACATTTATTGAAACTTCAACTGTTTGAAGAACATTCATTTTTCATTTAAACTGGATAATTTATAAAAATTGATGTGCTTGACTTCGAAGAAACCCTTCAGTTTTAAAGAGTAAAGATTTTACATATCACATTCTCGGATTATAATCTAGTAAAAACAAAAAGATCAATTGGTGACCTAAAATTTATTTACTACGAGGATTAAAAGAAGGGCTATATACCTAGATAATCTCTAAATAAGTCAAAAGGGAAATTATAAGTTTTCTAGGAAGGAATAAAAAAAGAGTGTAGTTCATGCTGAAATCAATGTACACTGCAAAATCTATACATACCCACCCAAATGTATAACCTGAAATATTTTAATTAGTACTAAGGAAGATAGGCTATAAAAAGAAATTATTATTCATTTATGAAATTAGAAAAACAAACAACCAGAAGGAAAAGAATTAAAGATAAAACTATACTGAATTGAATTAGAAATAAAATAATTTAAAAAAATCTACTTTTAAAAATGACCAATAAACCCCTTGTTGAGTCTAAGGAGAAAAGAAGAAAAAGCATACACTAAGTTAGATATAAGCAAGGGGACAGAGACATAGATATTAGAGCAACTAAGAGTCCTAAGAGGCATTGCTTGCAATTTCCTTATAACACATTTGAAAAACTGAAGGGAATAATTTATTTTCCAGAAGATACAAATAATCAAAAATAAAGAAGATCTGGACTATTGGTGAAAACTGAAAAGGTGATTAGAGATCTATTTTTTAAAACCCCAAGAACAGATGAATTTAGAGCAATTATCTAATCTTTAAAAAATGAATAATTTCATTGTTTTTTCAAGTGATTCCAGGCCATTTAAAAAGAGAGACAACTCTCCAGATGGTTTCATGAAGCTATCCTGACTTTGATACTGAAACTTGAGGAAGATAAGTGACAAATAGGACAAATCTCACTCATGAATATACAAGCAAAAAAATTATAAAAAGTATTCGCAAAAATAATTTGGCAATAAATCAAAAGAATTACACATTTGATCAAGCATTTTTATTTTAGACATGTAAAAATGGATTAATAGCAAGAAATCTAGCAATGTACTTTATCATATTAGCAAATCACATTACTGTTTTGATAGATATAGAAGAGTATTTGATAAAATTAATCAGCTGTTCCTAATTAAACTAAAAAGAGCCAGGCATAGTGGTGCCAGCCTGTAATCCCAGCTATTTGGGATGCTGAGGCAGGAAGATCAAGAGTTCCATGCAAAAAATGCCCAGTTAAACTATAAGTAAAACAGGAAATTTGTGGACATCATTTTAGCTGATAACCATTATTTGTCCTATTTTGAAAATTAAATTTTCTTACTGCAACAAAGTTTATACTCACCGCCCTCCCCGCCCAATTCAAATGTTAAAGTCTTAATTTCCACAGTAATGTTCTTGAGGGGGGCCAAAGGAGCTGACTAGATCACCATGAGAGTGATGGGATTAGTGCCATTAGACCCCAGAGAGCTCTCTCACTCCTGCCATGAGAGGACAAGGCAAAATCACAGCTGACTATGAACCAGGAAGCAAGTCCTCACCAGATCCAATGCCAGTGCCTTGATCTTGATTTCCCAGCATCCAGAACTGTGAAAAATAAATTTCTGTTGTAATAAGCCACCCAGTTTATGATATTTTGTTATAGCAACCTGAACCAGCTTTGACATACCTTTATGACAAAATATTTATATTCTGAACTTACTCACCAACTCACTTCAAACAGCTAGCCAACTAAATGGTTAACCAGACCAGGTTTCCTTTTTTAAGCTAACTACAAAATTTCTTTCCATTACAAAATGCTCATAACATTCACCCAATTCCTGTAATATGAAATGTTATGTGATCTCAGTGGTTCAGCAGTAGAAAAACAGTTGTTTGATGGTAGAAAACTATGCACTGTCCAGACTGAAGGTCAAGGGCATGGAGGCATGCAGATTAACCTAACCATGACTTCCCCTATGATTTATTTACACACTAATTACTGGTGTGCTTTGTTATTTCCAGTTCCATTACAGAATTAAATAGAAACAATGTACACCAAAACCTGACAGCAAATATGATCCTAAAATCAAATCATAAAATTTTTTCTATTAAAATTGGGAATTAATCAGGAACATTCACTATTAGCATTGTTATTTACTACTGAGTGGGAAATCCCAGTCAGTGATAAAGAGACAAGAAAATGTAATAATTGTCACAAATATTAGAAAAGAAGAGAGAAAACTATCATTTTTTGCTGATGATGAAATTTGAGACTTCAGTGAATAAAAACACAAAAAAATTGAGAAAATTTGGTGAGGTGACCAATGTAAGATTCATATACAAAATCATTTAAAAGTTCTTAATAATAAGCACTGAGTAAGAGAAATGGAAAACATAGCATTTATATGTTACAAGGTACAGTACTTATAAATAAATTTAAAAAGAAAAGCATAGGAACAACATAAGGAAAATTATACAAATTTGTTGTAGAACATTGTTTTAGTCAACTTTGTATCACTGTGACCGAAATAGCTGACAAGAACAACTTAGAAGAGGAAAAGTTTATTTGGGGCTCCTGATTTCAGAGGTCTCAGTCCATAGATGACTGACTCCATTGCTTGGCGCCCAAGATGAGCCCCACACATCATGGGGGAAAGACACAGCAGATGAAAGATGCTTAGCTCTTGTGGCAGCGTCAGGAAGCAGAGGGGGGCAGAGGCACAGGAGGAGATGCACCCTTCCAGAGCATACCCCCAATGACCTACCTCTTCCAGCCACACCCCACTTACCTACAGTTACCATTCAGTCATTCAAACTAGGATGGACTGATAAGGTCATAGCTCTCATAATCTAATCATTTTACCTCTGAACATTCCTGCATTAACACAGGCGCTCTTGGGGGACACCTCATATCCAAACCATAACAGGCATTAAACAGGTCTGAATAAATGGTAAGATGAGGTTTTAATTTTATTGTTTTAACATTTTATTGGTACATTATAGATGCACATAATGGTGGGATTTCTTATTACATATTTGTACATGCACACAATATAACAATATAATTTGACTAATATCATTCCCCAGTATTTCCCCTTTCCTTCTGCTCCTCCTTCTCCCTGACTTCCTTCCTCTACTCTATTGATCCCCCTTTGATTTTCATGAGGTAATGTTTTAAATGAGAAGATAATATAATAATAATGTTGATTTCCCTCTAGATAGCATGTGCCTTCGGTCAACATGTCCCATCATTCTTTGAGTGCTTCTTTGCTTTCTGCAATAATATAACATAGGATCATCTTTGAATTTACCTTGTCCCAGTCCTGAGTCAGCCAAGGAGTGGATGCCTACTTCTCCTGAGTTCTTTTAATATATTTAGGGCTGAATTTTTCAGGAAGGGTAGGAAGGACAAAGAATAGAAGAATAAAGAAGAGGAAGAAGAGACATAATTTGTTTTTAATCTTCCTTGAACATATTCAGAGATATGAAATTTCCTCTAAGTGCTATTTAGGTGAATCTCTCAGGTTTTTGATACGTAGTGCTTTACTGTCATTTATCTCTAAGTAGCTTATAATTGTCCCCCGCGATTTTGTTTAACCCTGACATTACTCTTTTATTTAAATAAGATGAGGCTTTCATTCTGAAAGTCATTTTACTTGATTTTACTAGGCATGTTAAGCGCCAGTGATCTCTTTCTGGTTTAACAAAGAAAGTCAAGTATTTGTATTTTTAAGATGCCAATTTAAATATCACCAGGGCAACACATCGTAAGACAACAAATCAGCATTCTCAGCTTCTTAGAGCTGAGGAACTGTTTCTCTAGGAGGTAATAATGGCCTCTGGCTTCTAGGTGCCTTACAAATCTTTGTTAGAATGATGCTGTCAGGCAAGTTTTATGCTGCAGAACATCCTGTGCTTTTTTGGCAACTTCAGGGGAAAGTGGAAATATTTGTGCCTTAATTTGAAAAAACTCTTCACCAGATTTGGAAGCAACTTCATTCTTTTTTCAAGGCTAAATGGTAAAAATGTATGAAAAGAAAAAAGGCAGCTCTCAGAAAATCCCAAATTCCTTTTGGAAAGGGTTATGTAATTTCTGCCTCTATGTTTAACAACATGTTTTTCAGTTCCAGGCATTACATTACATGATTACTATCCTTGCATGATCAGTTTGATACTATATCAGTATTTATAATATCTAAATATCCATGTATCGGCTTCCTCAGTGCTCTACAACATTGACAACTTTTGTGTGTGCATTCTGAGTGTGGTATAATGTCTATGTGCATCTCTTGATTTCAGTTTACGCATCTATTAATTTGAAATTAAACTGGTCTGTGTCTTTCTTCCTGCCCCCTTTACTTACTTGGGCTATCAGTTTCTCAGATTGGTGCCATGGTCTGTGTCTTCCCAAAATTCACAAGTTGAAACCCACTTCTCAGTATTAAAGTAATAATAAGTGGGGATTTGGGGAGGTGACTAGATCAAGAGGGTGGAGCCCCTATAAACTGGGTTAGTACTGTCATAAAAAAAAAAAAAAAGAAAAAACCAGAGAGCTGCTTTGTCTCATGTGAAGACAAAGTGAGAAGGTACAGTTTATGAAAAGCTGACCCTCACCAGAACCCGAATATACTGTCACCTTGATTTTAGACTTCCCAGTCTCAAGCACTGAGAGAAATAGGCTTTTGTTCCTTATTAGACACCTAGCATATGGCATTTTTGTTATAGCAGCTTGAATGGACGAAGACAAAATATAAGTTAAAAAATTTCCAGGTAGAATGATAATAATTTCTTCTCTTTGTTCTGACAGTTAGTGTTCCATATATGTTTAATTTATGTTATTAACTGCATTATCATAATTAAATAAATACATAATTAAATCTTCTTGGTTATTGTTATTCCTAATACCAGTATATAACCTCATGCTTTACTTTTTGTATATTCTTTCTTTAATCTAATATTACAATTGTTATATTTGATTTTTCTCTGGTTCATGGCTAGTAGGTTTATCTTTTATCCTTTTTTGTTTTGAATTTTAACCCACCACTTAACTCAAAAGGACAAAAGTAAAAATTGGATCTGCCTGTATGATACTCTCTACCCTAATGTCCTGCTTCCCCTTGGATATAATAGTAATCCTAAGTTTTGTGTTTATCATTGCTTTTCTTTTAAAAAGTTTTACCATCTATCTATCTTTCAACTCTGTTATATATGTAATAAATATGTGGTGTGAGAATATATTTTCATACATACATATAGTAAGTATAGATATATATGTGTGTATATCACGCACACATATATATAGAATATATACACACATATATAAAGAATGTTGTTTTAGCATACATATACACATGTATGGCATATACATACCTACATACACATATGTGTATATGTATGCCAAAACAACATTCTTTATTATTAGTTTGCTTTTAAACTTTGCCAACATTCCTTCCCCCAACCCAGGGGGTGCTGGAAATGGAACTCAGGGTATCACACATGCTAGATAAACACTACCACTGAACTAAGTCCTTGGCCCTGTTTTTAAGCTTTAAAAAGAGTATATGTAGAAGATTACATATATATGTACGCAACATTTGCTGCTCAGGTTCATCTGCACTGCAATAGCTGTAGTTCATTCATTTTTACTGCTGTGAACTCTTTTGACATTTGAATGTAGCATTTTATCCATGGTGTTAAGATCTTTGCTATGACTCGCAGTGCTGCTTTGAACATTCCTGTGCATGCCTCGTAGGGTTCATGGCCAAGATTTTCTTTAACAGATACACTTAAGGGTGGAATGGATGAGGCATACTTTATGCAAATGTTCAACTTAACGAGTTGATGTAGTTTTGTCTATTACCTACCTGTCTATCTGTCCATCTCTCCACCTTCCTGTGCTGCATACAAAAGTTTATATGTAATTGTGGTATAGTAAAAAACACATATTTGGTCTTTGTCCCCAGTTCCTGACAAAGAAATCCTGAAACATTTGGAATCTTAGGAGTAATGAATGTTTTTTGTATGCAAATGGGATGCTTGGTGACTGGGAGCCCCTAGATAGCTTCAGGGGCCAGAAAAATCAAGGCATGATTATAAGATTAGAACTTATAGCCCCACTTCCAACCTCTGGGGAGAGGAAAGGGGCTGGAGACTGGATTAATAACCAATGGCCAATGATTTAATCAATCATATCTAATTAATGAAACTTCCATAAAAAACACTCAAAAGATATGGTTTAGAGTGTTTCCTGGTTTTTGAACACATCAAGGAGCTGGGAGGGTAGATGATGTGCCTGAAGAGCATACAGAGGCTCTGCTTCCCCAGCCTATACTTTTGCATTTGACTGTTCTTGTGTTGAGTCATTTATAATAAAGAAATAAATGTAAGTAAACTGTTTTCAGAGCTCTTTTACAAATGACTGAAACTGATGGGTGGCAGTGGTGGTGGAAGGGGAATGTGGGAATTCATGATTTGAAGCCAAGTTGGGACAAAAGTGTGGGTAATCTGGGATCCCAATACTTGTAACTGGTATCTGAAGTGAGGGCAGTCTTGGAATTCTTATGCTTACTCCATGTTGTTAGTGTCAAAATTGAATTGTATTGCAGAATTCTCACTTTGTGTCCCTAGGAATCAGAAAATTGATTGGTTTAGGAAAAACATATATTGTCAGAAATATTTTTAGTAAAAACACCTCAGTAGTAACTTTTTTTGAACTTCAGCATAATTTTGTTTGTGCCTCTCGTAAGTGAGACACTGTTGGATTTTATTTTTTCTTTTTATCATCCAAGTCAGGTACATGTGTTATAATAACTATTATTTAGAACTCATTCTTGACCTTTGTTTCATGTTTTCATTAATTTTTAGTTTAACCACTCCTATAGGTATGTAGCCACTCCTATATGTATACCTCATTGTGGTATCTAGTTGTATTTTCCCAATGGCTAATGATGTTGAACTTTATTACATCTATGTATTTTCCATCTTTATATATTCTTTGATGAAATGTCTATTCATGTTTTTTGCATGTTCTAATTTTTTTATTTATTTGAGTTTGTGTTCTTTATATAGTCTGGTTACTAGTCCTTTGTCAGATATGTCATTTGCCAATATTTTATCCCAGTTTGTAGCTTTTTTTCCTTCTTTTAGATTAGATGTATACAAGAGCAAAAGTTTTAAATTTTGCTAAGTACAGTTTATTAATTATACCTTTTGTGAATTTTTATGAATTTAGTTTAAAGTCTAAGAACTTGTTTAGCCCACGATTTCATAGGATATTCTATTTTTTCTAAAAGTTTTATAGTTCCATGTCTTACATTTAAGGCTGTGGTTTAGTTTTTGTATAAGGTGTGATAAACGTTGTGATTTATTTTTTGACTGTAAATATCCAGTACAATGCTCTAGTACCATCTCTTGCAAAGGTTGTTCTTCCTCCATTGAATTGCTTTTGCATGTTTGTATAAAAAAAAAGTTAGTCATGTTGTTATGGTTTGGATACAATCACCTTCCCCTCTCCTTCCACCCCAGTGCCTGTATTAATGCACAAAGGTTTGGAGGTGAAATGATTGGATTGTGAGAACTGTAACCTATTCAGTAAATTTTAGTTTGAATGAGCTAAACTGGGTGGCAACTATAGGTAAGTGGGACATGGCTGGAGGAGGTAGGTCATTGAGAGCATGACCTGGAAGGGTTCATCTTTCCTGTAGTCCCTTCTCCTCCTTCTCTCTTTCCAGCCTCCTTGGGCTGAGTAGTTTTCCTCTGCTCCACCTTAACTCAGGCCCAGAGTGATGGAACTGTGACCATGGACTGAACCTCTGAAACCATGAGGGAAAATAAGTTTTTTCTCATCTAAGCTGTTTTTTTGTTGGGTATTTTGGTCACAGTGACAATAAGCTGACAAACACAAATTGGTATTGAGAAGTGGGGTTGTTTCTATGACTAACATGATCATATGATTCAGAGGACATTGGAAATATTTGTGGGAGGAGTTTGGAAAAGTTTGGAGTTGCAGGCTGAAGAAACTTTAGAATGTTGTAACCAGAGTTTAATGGGAGAGTCTGGTGGGAGTTCAGAAGACTAGAATTCAGACAGTAAAGATTGTATTCATAGAATTTCAGAGGGGATGAGGATTTTATGGGGAATTTATTAGAGGTACCTTGTATAATATTCAGCAAGGAATTTGTCTACATTTTGCCTATTGTCCTAAGACAATAGGACAAATTGTGTGAGACTGAATTTAAAGGTGATGGACTAATAAATCTGATGGAGGAAATTTTAAGACAGCAAAGCATTCATTCAATGGCATGGGTTTTGTTGTCGGCTTTTAGCCAGGTTTACTGTGAAAATTGGGAGCAGAAAACAGAATCCAAAGATTTTAAAAACTTGAAGCTTGACCATAAAAGTGTACATAAAACTGGGGCTAGGAAGGGTGTGGTTGTTGAAGAGATTACAACCACAAAAGAGGTGCTAAATACTTGGCACAGAGAAAATAGGAAAGATGACTTAAGGGTATCTTAGGAATTTACAAGACCACACCCACTGCAGGCTTAAAGATATAGAAAAGAAAATTCTTTTGATAAGAGATCCTGGGGCATCCTGCTTGCATGGTGGGGACAGGGGCTAGAAAATTGTTTCACTAGGCTGAGGCACTCAGGAATGGCTGCAGCTATGATCCCAGGGGACTAGCTACTGCATGAGCTGGCAGCAGACCTTGGCACATGGTGCTCGTTTTGCAGAAATGCAGGAATGCAGGAGTTAAAGGGTCACAGAGACTTCAACTGAGATTTCAAAGGAAGGCCTGAGAGGCAAAATGTAGCAGGGTCAGAATCCCTGCCTGCTGCCCCTGAGAGGTCAAAGTGTGAAACTGTGAAGATGAAGTCAATGTTTGAAAGGAGACTTTTGGAAATTAAGAGATGCCAGTAATATGGACTTTCTGCTGAGGAAAAACTGCTGGCTGCAGAGGAAGCCAGGTTAAGAGGGAGGCCTTGAGCAAAATGAGCAAGGCCAGAGGAGGGGGCTGCTCAAAACATTTGCTGCCATATGTCTTAGATGCTGTACATGGAATTACAAGAAAGCCCTATTTCCCCAGCTGCATTTAAATCTTGTTTTGGTCCCATCCCTCTTTTTATGCCCTTATGCCTTTCTTTTGAAATGGGAGTGCCTAATCTGAGCTGTTATATATTGGATATATATCACTTGCTTTTGATTTTCACAGTGACTCACAGCAAAGAATTTGCCTTGAGTCTCAGAGGAGACTTTGAACTTGGAATTTTGGGCAATGCCAGAACTGTTAAGATTTGGAAACTCTTAGAAACGAACCAAATACACTTTGCGTTGTGAGATGAACTTGAGTTTTGGGAGGACCATGGGTGGAATGTTACGGTTTAGATATGTGGTGTCTCCCAAAACCTCCTGTGTTGATGCAGGAATATTCAGAGGTGAAATGATGGATTGTGAGAGCTATAATCTAATCAGTATATTCTGGTTTGAATGGATTAAACTGGGTGATAATTGTAGAGAGGTGGAACATGGTTAGAAGAGGTAGGTCACTGGAGGTGTGCTCTGGAAGGGTTCATCTTCCCTATGGCCCTTCCCCTCTCTCTCTGCTTTCTGCCCTCCAGGACTTGAAGGAGATTTTCTCTGTTACTTCCTTCAGCTGTGGTACTCTGCTTTACCTTGGGCCCAGAGTGATGGAACCATAACCATGGACTGAATCTCTGAAACCATGAGCCAGAATAAGCCTTTCTTCCTCTAATTTGTTCTTGTCCCACATTTTGGTCATAGTGACGAAAAGCTAACACACATATCTATAGGGGACTCTATTCTATTGCACTGATTTATGTCTCTATCCCTCTGCCAATACAGTACAGTCTTGATTGCTATAACTATATAGTAAGTTTTAAAATCAGGTGGACTGCTTCCTCACACTTCATTTTTTATTTTTTTTTTAAATTTTATTTATTTATTTATTTTTTGGAACCAGGGATTGAACTCAGGGACACTCGGCCACTGAGCC
>JAJEJO010000192.1:154246-204181 GCA_020662805.1 Glaucomys volans | reverse complement strand
TTTTTTTTTTTAGTTGAGTTATTCTTGCTCCTTTGCCTTTCTATGTAAATTTTATAATAATTTTATCTATATCTACAAAAGATCTTTCCAGGATTTTGATAGGAATTGCATTAAGTCTGTATATCTATTTGGGAAGAATTGTCATATTCACTATTTTAAGTCTTCTCATCCAACAACATAGTATGTTGCTACATTAGTTTTGGTTTTGTTGTATAGTTTTGGTCTTTGTCCAGTCTGACTGCTATGAGGAAATACTACAGACTGGGTGGTTTAAGCTATAGATATTTAATTCCCACATTTCTGTAGGCTACAAATTCCAAGATCAAGATGATTGCCAATTCAGTTCCTGGTGATATCTCTTTTCCTATCTTATAGACAGTTATCTTCTTACTATGTCCTTACATGATGGGAACAGAGCTCTGGTATCTTCTTGCTATGGCATTAATACCATCATAAGGACTGTACTCTCATGACTGCATCTAAAACTAAGTGCCTCCCAAAAGCTTCATCTCCTATTGCCATCACATCCTGAGTTAGGGATTCAACATATAAATTTGGGGGCACACAAATATTCAGTTCACAGTGAAGGCCTAAACATGATTTGATTGATTTATACCTAAATATTTAATTCTTTGAGCAATTGTGAGTGTTATAAAGTTTGGTGTCCATATGCTTATCACTCATATATAGAAGTACAATTGATTTTGTATATTTATCTTGTATCCTGTGACCTTGTCAAAATGGCTAATTAATTGTGAGAATTTAGTTTTAGTTTTAGATTTCTTGGAACTTTCTGCAAAGACAAATCATTATATTGAATAAGAGTGATGAATAGACATTTTTACCTTGTTCCTGAATTCAGTTAAAGCATTCACTCTGTCACATTAAGTATAGGTTAATGATAGGGACTTCTGTTGAAGCTCGTTATCAGTTGAGGAGCTTCTCTATGTCTATTTTTCTTAGAGTTTTTATAATGAGGAGGTATTGAATTTTGTCAAATGATTGTATGCATCTGCTAATATGATCATGTGAGTTTTTTTTTCTTTTTTTAGCTTGTTAGTATACTGGATTACATTGATTAGCTTTTGAATGTTTAATAAGTCTTGTAGATGAGGAAGAAAATCCATTTATTCATGTTTTTAAATGACTTTCTTTTCTTCAGCTCTGGAGGTTGAGGGCTTCACACATGCTAGGCAAGCACATCTGCTGCTAAGCTACATCCTCAGCCCCTTTTCATTTTAAAAAATTTTGAGACAGGGAAGGTCCCACTAAATTCCTTAGGCTGGCCTCACACCTGCAATCCTCCTGCCTCAGCCTCCTAAATAGCTGGGATTACAGGTAGGCACCACTGCAACTAGACCTCCTCCTATCCCCCTTCCTTCTCCTCCTTTTCCTCCTTCTCCTCCTCCTTTCCTTCTCTTTCTTGTTCCCCTCCTTCTATTTATTTTTCTGTGCGTAATGTGTTTGTATGATTTTGGTATCAGGGTAATACTTGCTTTCTAAAATGAATTAGGAAGTCTTTTTTCCTCTTCCACAAACTGAGAGATTGTATAGAATTGAAGTTAATTTTTCTCTAGACATTTGATAAAACTTTCCAATGAAACCATTTGGGTCTGGAGATTTCTTTTTTGGAAGTTTTAAAACTGTGGATTTGAATCCACTCTGATTGTGTTGGCATGGGTGGTGGTGGTCACGGTGTTTTCTGTGGCACTGGGCTGGCGTAGAGTAGTCACTGTTTGAAGTTCTCTGTCCTGCTAGATGCTCACTTAGGCCTTCAGCTGAGGGACCAGCTTTTGTTTTTGTTCTCCCTGTGCGCTTGGTGTTTCCAGGCTGCCAGCTTCTTCAGTTTCAAGTCTGTGACATATAAAGAAAAAAAGAAAAAGAAAAAGAAAAAGAGACAGATTTCAGGAATCTCATCACTGTGTTATTTCTTGGGCTCTCAGGTCCCTAGCCACTCTGCTTTCTTCATTCCACCTCTTAGATTCTGCTTAATTTTAGATTCTTGTTAGTTTTAGACATAACATCCAGGATTTCTAGTTGCACTGAATGAGAGGAACAGGGAAATGTAGATCTGCACCATCTTCACAAAAGGGAGTTGTAGGAATACCTGAGGCAATGTGGTTTGCATTACAGGAAGAAGCGTGATTATGGAACGGGCAGACCTGCTCCTCTCAGAAGCATAGACAAACCTGTGCTGTGAATTATGTTCTCTGTGAGCACCCAGAGCCCAGGCACTTCCTCTTCCCTTATATGGTATGATCACAAGCCCAGCACGGGAGAATCAAAAGAGCTTAACAAATGGTGATTGGTTACTGTATGCTATATAAGCTTTGCAATTCTGTAATAAAATTTGAGTCTGCATCCATGAGAACCTGCATCCCAGCGCGGTGTGTTGGAGGAGTCTGCGTCAGGAAGCTGACCCCCGGCCTAGAGGGAGCGCTCCCGGCTGTCGCACTCACCATCCTTACTCCCACAGGTCGCTCCTGTTCTTTATCACAACAGTGAAAGTCCAGAGTGGTTTCAATATTTGCATTTTACAGAAGAAACATCTCATATCAAAAGATGTTAACTTGTCTTAGATCACACAGAAAATTAGGATTAGGGCAGGATCAAAACTCAGGTTGAGAATTCCTGGATGCCATAATTGAGGGACAATCCCTTTCCAATCCATTTCGGTATCTTTTTTTTTTTTTTTTCCTGTTAACTTGAGTCCTCTTTTTGATGTCCACATCAAGTGGTCATCATTGAGGTCATGCTGAAAAGTTGCACAACTCCTAATTTCCTGCTTCTTGCACCAAAGCATGTCCTTTTCTAAGTAGCATGAGTCCCAGCTTATTGTACCAGGCCAAGGTGTCCTGTTGCTTGAAGTTTCTGTAATTCGCACTCTGATGCTAGACAAATATGGATGATCAGTAGCTGTTAGTTGATCTTGGTTGTTTAAAGCCCAGATTGGGTAATTCCAGGCAAACCCCATCTGAGATGTGTGGCTAACTTCATTTTTTCTTTCATTTACAGTGGTCTCTCCATGCTTCTCTAGAGTTTTCCAACATATTAGATAATGGTGCTGCTCCACTCAGACGCCCCTGAACACTGTGTTACCATTTTTGTGCACCACTTGGTTTTGCTGTGCTTTTCAAAGCCAGTACTTGCAGTCTTTCTCCAAAATGCTCTGGTCCCTGGAGCCTGATTTTTCAAAAAGGTAAAAAGGTAAAAGTACATGGGAATGACATCCCCTTGGGATAGACCTTACCTGATGACAGATGAGTCAAGCGACTACATGGGACCATTTATACTCTATTTTCCCTCACAGGATTAGGCTGAAGTTACCCTCTGTAGGGTTGTGTCCAGGTGGTATTGTTGCCTTTCTCCTTTCCCATACCACTTTGTCCTACCTTTCTGGTTTCCCTTTGGAGCCCTTCTTTAATAAATCAGAAACTTGCACAGAAACTCTAATCTCAGGGTCAACAACTGAGAAATCTGTTCTAAGACATCGATCAAAGGAGTTCAGAGGTGGACATTGGTCTTCTATTTGGTAAGTGAAAGTGTATGACATTGTTACCATGGTCACTGCTGAGGAGGAAGAGGGAGGAACCACAGTCAAGTTGCCATGATCCTGTTGTTATGGAGACAGACATGCTGGGCTTCATCACAAGACTGCTTTTCTCCAGGTATGATGTTGCTGTGGAAACAGAGTCTGGAGCCTCATAGAAACGCTCAGTTCTAATCCCAGCTGCTTCATCCATCTGCTTTGGGTCTCTATTAGCAAAAGGAGCCTAGTAAGATAGGCTGCTCTGATTATATGGCTGTTCAACGCTGCTCCCTAAAGAAGGGCTCCAACCCTGATCTTTTTCCTGGGAGTGTGGGAAACTTGACTACTTTGGGATAAGGTTTTATAAATTAGAGAGAAGCAAAAATCTTCCTTTGATACATGGTTTTCAAAATTACTGCTTGGAATCAGAGCACATGTTCATTTCAATCTAAGATCAAGTGAATGCATCTTAAACTAAGACTTATTTTGAACCTGTAGATTCTTTGAGCATTAGCCTCTCTGTTCCCAGAAATGAGAATCATATTAATTCATGACCAATGTCTTCTGGGGTCAAGAAAGCAAGATTTTAAGCTGAATAGTTATGGATGTGGCATCACTCCATGGGGATGGCACTGATATTGGAGTCTGATGTGACCCAAGTCTGGTTCCCCAATGGATCATAATTTCTCAATTATGATAGAATGTGGTAGATACCATCTTATGATTAAGGGCTTGGACTTGTCCCATGGTTTTTGGTTGAGGTGGAGAGAGAGCCATGGAAAAGAGCTCTCTTAGTGTAAAATTTATTTACTTTACCTCAGATAGGGCAGTGACTTCTGCTTTTCATCATTGTTGCCACTATTGTTCAATTTTGCCAGTGAATTAGAACTTCTAAAGTCATCCATGACATTTACTACCTTTATCTCTTAGAGGTATCAGATAGATTAAGGGATCAAGGTCAATTTTCAGAGAAAAGCAGTAATATCAGCCTGGGTTCTGACAAGAAATCATTCTAGGTATTTCACATAGAACAAGATTTAATATGGGGAACAAGGTGCCTGCACCAACCACTGAGGGAACAGAAGAAGCAAAAGTCAAAAGAACCACCAGAGAGATCTGCTGATGCCACTCAGAAGCTGGGAACCAATGGCATCACCTCTGGCTCCACAGCTCCTCTGCAGCCTCTAGGGGCTAAATTTCAAGGGAAAATGGAAGCTGTTATTAACACCCCATTTACGAAGCTTACATGTCTGCCTGGCTGGCATGGGAAGAGAAATAATTCTATCTCCTTTCTGACTTCTAAATCTTGAATGACTTTATAGCAGTGAGATAGGTTCATTGTTATAAACCAAACCAGACCAGTACTGTGCTGGCCATTGAGTATGTGACATTTAATTCTTGGTAGCCCTTGGGAATTAAGAGGAAGGAAGAGTGTGAAGAAGAGGATGGGGGAGTGGGGAGAGCCAATAGATAGTATCTGTTAGTCATTTTAAACGCCCAGTTATGGCAACTTAGTTCTTTTTCTCAGCACTTATAATTGTGAAATGGATTGTGATGTTTGTGAACTAGATGTTTCTAACTAGTCTGTTGTCATGATGCTTTGCCCTTTTGTGACACTATATATTGAATAGAGAAATTCACAATTATGTGCACAATAGATAATTTGATTGGGGTCAACTGCAAGCTAGCATGTGTTTAGTGAAAGCTGAGAAGCCAAGACCCAATGATTACAGTGCCATTAACTACAGGATGGCAGAATAACAACAAGAGCAACAATAACGATAATAATACGATGACAATAATGATGATGACAGCTACTGCTTATCTTTTTTGTTGGTCCCCACTCAAAGTGCTTTACAGTTACAAACTCATTTGATCCTCATTCCAAGCACGTGAGAATAAAAAGTCATTATTATTTTCATTTTGTAGATGAAGGCATTGAAGTATCATGTGGTTAAATGAATTCCCCAATTTCATACAGCTAGTGAGCAACAGAACCAGGATGTGAATCCCAAACCAGCTCTTCACCACTACAAAACAAAGAAATTCTAACAGACGTAAGAGTTCTTATTCATGTGTTGCTTCATTTTAAATGTGTTTTATTGAGTGCCACTGAAGCACACGTTTTCTCTGACTTTCCCTTCAGTTTGACCCTTATATTTGGTGATAAAATTATGGTTAATATTTATTGAGGGATTTCCACAGGCACTATGTTAAAGGATTTGCAGGTAATATATCATATAATACTCAAAACAACTTTATGATGTTAAAAGAAGTTAAGTTTTCCACTCAGGGTAACATAGTAAGGGTGCAGCAGAGCTCAGATTCAGACTCTAGAGCAACGCTGGCCAGTTTGGTAGCTTCTGGCCAAATGTGATGATGGAGCACTTGAAATGTGTCTAGTCTAAGTTACAATGTGCACCAAGAGTAAAATAAATATTGAATTTCAGAGACCTTTCATGCTGCAGTGTATGTGGGAGATGCTGTTTTGTAAAATAAGACTAAAATCTTATTTCCAGCTCCAGTATTTTCCCAGGAGTTATCTAAATGTTATTGAGTCATGTTGGCTGTGAAGACTGGAGAAGATGTTACTGAGACCAGGAGGCTTGGGTTGGGGCAGGTGTGGTGTGGGTTGGTTGGGATGCTGAAAGCATATGGTAAACTTGCATTTCTTAGAAATAAATGCCAGAGGCATTTTGGGGTCAATGAGTAAGCTGGTCTTGCTGAAGTAATGTGTTATATAGTTAAACCCAAAGAGGGAAGATATTGGATGGTATAGGCTGTCTTCCTACCACACAAGGAAATAGGACAGTTGGAGTCTCATATCGAATTGGAACCAGGGCTTTGAAGCCTGCCAGGAACAAAGGAGGCCACTCCTCTTTTCCTGATGTTGCCTAGTCTAGCAAACAAGGCACTCTCTATCGTTTGGCTGATTATTGTTGGTTTTTAAGTACATGGTAGAAATGGCTCCACAGTACAAAGACTTGGTGTGTTAGTAAGCTTTCTATCACTGTGACAAAACACCAGAGAAAATCAATTTTAAGGAGGAAAGATTTATTTTGGCTTACAGTGTCAGAGGTTTTGGTTCGTGGTCACTGGGCCATGTAGTGAGGCAGGACATCATAGTGGAAGGGAAGGCTGAGGAAACTGTGTATTTCATGGTGGCCAGGAATAAGGGGTCAGGAAGAGAGGAAGAAGAGGAAGAGGCCAGGGACCAAATATACCCTTCAAAGGCACACTACCTGTGACCTAATTCCTTCAGAAAGACCCTACCTCCATCATCAAAGTTTCCATCATCTCTCAGTACATAGTTAAGCCATTAATTCATCAATGGATTAATCCATTAATGAAATTAGAGCCCTCATGATCCAATCACCTCCCAAAACCTGGGTGTTTGTGGACCAAGTTTTCCACACACAAGTTTTTGGGGAAATCTCAGATTCAAACTATAATATGTGAGTAACTGTTCCCATTCCAAGTTCCCTAGAGGAAGAGCCTCATTGGTGGGGTTTTAGTCAAATATTCTTCCCTGGTCGAACCAATAAGTTGGTATATATAAATTAAATAATATGACTGCAATAGAAACAACTGCTTCTGAATTTTTTACCTGCTCTTGTATCATAGTACACTTTGCTCAATTCTTTTGCCTCCCAGAATAAGTTTTAAAATTCTTTTGCAACTCTATAATCACACCACAATTCTTAAACTAATAAAGCAATTCAGTTAGTGTTTTTATTTAAGGATGCTCCTGATTCAGGTGTTCTGAGAAGAAACCTTCTAGGGTTTGTTTAATACATGTACTTTTTATTGTTCCCATGTTTCATGTATAAAAATCAATCAGGTTGCAGTGACATGGTGAACCTAGAGGACATTATGGTAAGTGAAACAAGACAGGCACAGAAAGACAAATGGTGCATGATCTCACTTATGTGGGGAATTTGAAAAAGTTATTGAAACAATAGAATAATGGTTACCAGAGGCCGGGGGTGACAAGACAGGGAAGATGTTGGTCAAAGTACACAAAATTTCTGTTAGGAGTCTATGATAAATTCAAGAGGTCTATTGTACCTCATGATGATTGTGGTTAATAACAATATGTATTTTCTACTTAAAAAGTGCTAACAGTGGATTTTTACGTTTTAACTACAAAAAAGATGTGTTTGAGGTAATACACATTTTAATTACAGCTTTATAGTATTTTTGTTGAGCAGTTAGTTTTTAGACAGAGTTGGACTATGAGGTTCTGGAAGGTCAGGACTGTGTCTTGCTTGTCTTTATGTTTCTAAACTGGTGCATAATATACTTTTCCATGAATGTGCTGTGTGACAGAATGAATGAATGACTAGTGCTGTGTTTTCCATATAAAAGGAAAGATTTTTGTTTTATTTACTCATGTTTCATTGGTGTATTATAGTTATACATAACAGTAGGATTAATTGTGCAATATTTGTACACGCACATAACATACTTTGCTCAATTTCTTTTCCTAGAACTACCCCTTTGCCTCTTCCTCTACCTTCTACCCACTTCCTTTACCTTACTGGTTTCCCTTCTATTTATTTTTAATTGGCACATTATAATTAGACATAAAAGTGGGATTTTTTTGTGGTGTACTTGTACATGCACCTAGCATAACTTAGCCAATTCAAAGGTGTTTTTATTTTTGTAATCATCCATCCTTTCATCTCTTCTAATATACCAGTATTGCTTTTCAAATGACTTGCGCTTTGGGCTTTCCTTCTTAAATGGGGAAAGTATTCGCTCACGATTTTTTGGGAAGTAATCAAAACATACTCATGTAAGGCATGAGACTTGGTAGCTGAGTTGCATCTTTTCTCTGGTAAGGTTTTTCTCAGTAGGTCTTGGTCCTATGAAACTCTCTACAAATGGTCTCTCTGAAGGGAGCCTCCAAACAAGAGAAGAATGATTCCATCCCTTGTAGATTGCTGTCATTTAATAGATGTATGAATGGAATTATGCAATCATTTCTCACTATGTGTTTGTGGCTTCTTTAAGCTTTCTTCTTAGCCCTGTTTGTGGGCATGGCAATTGCCTGAAAAATTTCAGGGTAAAATGGCCAATTCAGTCTTTTGCTGTAGGTTTAGCTATAGAAGAGGATAGTTTTGGCCTCTCTAGCTGTCTACAGGATCATATTTCCTGAGTGGTAGCCAAATCTCTGTTCCACATTATGCTATGGAACTAAAGCTCAGGAGTAAAAGAATATTGCTGTCAATTTTGGAGCTTTAAAACTTTGACAATAATTATTAAAAATCATTAATAGTTCAAGTTCTTCAGCAGTTTAATGCCATAAAAGTTAAGCCAAACCATCAAAGGTTTCTCCTATGATTTCTCTGCACTATTTTTGTTATTAAAGAATGAGTTTAACTGATTCATACACTACATGTAAAATAGGTCAGTTTGGAATTGCCTCAGTTTTACTATTGTGAAAACTTACTTATTTTACCCTTGAATAAGGAAATTTCCCTCTTGAATAAGTAAATCAAATTATTTCCTTGATTTGTACTAAACATTTGATATTGACAATTGCAAATTTTCACTTCGTTTTATGTTGGAAGACACAGCTTACTTTATAGTGAAGGAGTGCAAAGGCAGACCAAAAGCATGTGAAAAGGAGCACAGGAGGGGTCAGATACAGACAGGGTCTTTTCTGTGGCTCCAAAGAATCGATCATGCCATAGTCAATAGGATTGTCAGTAGGAAGTCTGGCTTAGTGAAAGCTTAGTCACCCTACACATGGGCGTCAGTGACAGTCTTGGTTTGCATGCTCTGGTTTCTCTGTACTTCCTTCTCATCCAGGGTTCTCAAATCTTGAGGGTCAGACTTAAGGTCACATTATTATACAAATATCTGGGGCCTTATCTAAACTAATACCTATTTACAGTCCCGTGGCCAGTGCTCAGCATGGGTGTGTTTTTGGCATAACATTCATGCGGCTTCTGATGTTCTGAGAGCTGTGGTGGTTTAAAAAGATGCTCCTCTGGGGTATGTGTTGTTCAGATATGCTCAGGGTGGTTCTGGAACGCCCTCATTTTCCTTTGAGGGTACTGAAGCAAGTTCAGTAGCTCAGTGGCTACCTGAAGCTTCTTTTTTTTTTTTTTTTTTTTTTGGTACTGGGGATTGAACCCAGGGGCACTCCACCATTGAACCACATCCCCAGCCCTATTTTGTATTTTATTTAGAGACAGGGTCTCACTGAGTTGCTTAGGGCCTCGCTAAGTTGCTGAGGCTGGCTTTGAACTCGCGATCCTCCTGACTCAGCCTCCCAAGTGCTGGGATTACAGGCGTGTGCCACTGCGCCCGACCTGAAGCTTCTTATTGGGCTCCACCAGGTTCCTGTTGCAATGTCTAAAGCCAGGAGAGACAATGTGGAACCAGGGAGTCAAGACAAAGCTCCAGTAAAAAAGCAGAGGCAGGAGTCGGTTAGTAAGCAGCAGGAATCCTTGCACAGACTTCTATGTTCTGTCAACTTTGGGAAACTCACTGTCGCCCTCTTGGCCTCTGGACCAGATGTGCTCACGATCCTTCTCCCCCCGGACACGGAAGGGTCTGAATCTGACCGAGCTTCCCTAACCCCGAGTCTTGAGGCTGCAGCAGGCTGTGTTCCAGGCTGCAGATCATCTGCATGTGCTGGGAGCCTTGCCTGCCACCTCCCCAGCCTGGGCAGCCTCCTGGGATGTTTCCATTGGCAGGAGTGTCTTACAGCTGCGCTGATTATTAGTGAGTTTCTGAATTATTTATGTCAATGCTCTCTTTCATTAGTGTGAATTGTCATGAATTGGTTGTAATTAAAATGATTTAGGCTTGAGAAACAAAAGAGTGAGGTACATCTTTTAGTTTAACGTTATAATTTGTTGGATTTTGCTGTTGCTTTCAAAGCTCTCAACAACAATTTTAGGGGAAGCGGTTTGGTGTGTTGGAAAGAACCCTGGATGTGGAGTCAGGAGACCTGCATGGCTAGCCCTGTTTTCCCATCCGGGGTTGAGCCTTGGTGATCACCTTATCTAATGCCCTGATCCTTCAATGGAGCACAGGCCCGGGAAGCTTAGTGGTAGACCCAGAATTAGAAGCCAGGTGGCTGAATTCCCTCTTTGCTCTGATACACAAGCTCATATTGACCTGTTGGGTTTATTTTAAAATTTATTTAACTTCTTGAGGCTTCAGATTCTTTACCTTTTAAAATAAGGGGTGCTCTGTGCTGAGCTGTTCTTCTTCTAAATTAATATGTTGAAATCCAATTGCCAAATGTAACTGTATTTGGAGACAGGAATATATTAAAGGTTAAATGAGGTCAGAAGCATGGGCCCTAATCTCGTGGGACCTGGCCTTATTAGAAGAGGATGACCTAGCAAGTAAGTATGAAGCCCTGGGTTTGATCCCTAGTACTGGGGAGACAGAAAGAGAGAGAGAGAGAGAGAGAGAGAGAGAGAGAGAGAGAGAGAGAGAGAGAGAGAATGGGAGAGAGAGAGAAAACGGAAGAGGGATCTGTTTGCTCTCTCCCTGCCACTTGAGGACACAGTGAGAAGGCAACATAGAGCCCACATGAGAAGTGATTGTGCAGATGCTTTTCTGTGGGGCTTCTAGTCTCCAGAACTGTAAAAAAAAACCACACACACAAAAAAACCAAAAAACATACATTTCTGTTGTTTAAGTCACCTGATCTATGGTGTTTTGATACAGCAGCGCAAGTGGGCTATAGAAGGGGCTGGAATAAACCATTGGAAGTGAAGGTAACCTGTTTCAGGTGGAGTTCTTCTAGAAGCACACCTTGAGATGAGGACGAGAGTGAGAGCTTATTTGGGAAGTGATTCTAGGAAGCAGTGTTGAGGGTTTGTGGAAGAGAGACAGAGGAAGATGAGAAAGGCAATGGTGGGTTAGAACTATGGGAGACTGGAGCTCATACTGCTGAGAACCCTTCTGAAGTCTGTGTGGAATAAGCTGCAGGATTTTCCTGTTGAACACTTTGATACTCACGGGCCAACCCCCTGTCCTGGTGAAAGTGTTAAGGGCCTGGCTCTCTAGCCGGTCTGCCACACGCCAACCTAGCAAGCACGTTTGCGGCTGTCAGGCAGAGCCGGAAGCTGGGCAGGCGTGGCCATTGAACATGGGGCTCAGATACAGCACAGACACTTCAAAGAGCACCAAACACCTGGGCTCTTGTTAAAACACAGACAGTGATTTGGTAGGTCTAGGATATAGCATGAGATCATGCATTTCTAGCAAGCTCTTTGTGATGCCAGCATAGCTGGTCCATGGGACAGACTTCAAGTGGCAAGGGGTCACACACTCTTTCATGGATTCAGCTCAGTTCAACAACATTCGCTGAACAACTGGTGAGCTGAACTCTGGGGATTCACTGTGCTCGCCATAGGGAATAATAAGATGAGAATCCTGGGATCATTGACTTTACAGATGATCTAAGGGGTTGTCTTATTTTAAATGTCCATTATTGGGAGGTCCAGATCATACCTATTTGCTTTAAGAAAGAGGAAGGCAGGATTCTTGAACATTTTCTGTTCCTTGGACAGAATCTCAGGCTCTAAAAGCAGTAGAAACCATCATCAAAGATCTACTTCTAGGTTTGTGTCCCAGCATCTTAGTGGCAGCCTCTCTGGGACCATGGCAAGGTTTTCATAAAGTCCTTGCTCCCTTTAACTTTTTAAAATTTAAAAATATCTGATGTCATAATAAAAAATAGCTACATTTTTAGAGTATTTCACAGCTTACAAAGTGCTTCCCACCACATTATCTCATTATGTCTGAGAGAAATAATCTACAAGAAATCTGTTGCCCATTAAGGCAGGTACATTACACAGCTGGGTACATGATATTCTACGTCCCATGGTAATGAAAAACGGCTGTGTCCTTGGGCACTCAGACTCCACAAAGGCAGTTCAGACTCCTTGGGGTTAGTTTCTTACTGTAAAATTTTCCAAGTTAAAAGATGAAACATTTCTACAGGGTCTTACCCCCACCCTTACTCTCTGTGCTGATCTTCCAGTTTAATCACATGTGTCTTCCTTCCCTTGATTGGCATTTGTCCATCTACACACCAACTCATGGGCCAACCACCAGGAGTGTGGTGCCTCGTAAAATGACCTGGTTGTGATGAATGACCCTTGTCAGGATTTAGCTTCAGATTCCAATGAACTCTATTTGCATCTATCAAACATTATCAATTATGTCTCACTTAAAATTATATATAAATCAGGGCATAGATTCTTTTCATAACAACATTCAGTAATTTTTTGGGAATAATTTCAATAACTTTAGAATATGGAATAAAGGAGAAGTAGATGTCATTCATGAATATTTCATCAGTTAGGATAAGTTTTGCTTTGAAAAATAAAATGTTAAATAGAGCTTGAAAACAAGAGTTTATTATTTATATACCATAAATTTGAAAATAACTGATTCTGAAATTTGACCATTTAGTAGTATGGTTGATGTCTGTGTTCTAAGTCAGCTTCCCTGTGATTCTTTTGGCTTTCATCTCACGGCCACAGAATAGCTGCCATTGCTCCAAGCATTAGGTCCTCCCTCAACTTAATTCAAACAAAAAGGAGGGTACTTACTTTATTGTTCTATTTTTAATCATGAAGAAAAACCACTCTCAAAAATTCCTAGTGAGTTCCCCTCAGGTTCTTTTAGCTACCAGTGGGTCCTATGCTTAACTCTAAACCAGTCACTGGTAGAAGAAACGGAATCAACATGATCCTCTTGGCTAATTACGTTTCATCTTCTAAGCCTGAGGCAGAGACTAAACTTCCTTAAGCACATTTCGTCCTCAAATTTGAACAGAATTAGTGTTATTAGGAAGGAAAAGGGAGTGACTTGTATAGGTGAGTAATATTGTCACCTATATTTTGCACACACCTTAATATTGCACACAATTTCTATTGTTTCTTTGAAAGTTTCTCCATTGCCTTCTGTGATGATTAATTTGGTGTTCATTTGACTGGGTTAAGGAATGCCCAGCTGGTTGGTCAAACATTCTGGGTGTGTCTGTGGATTTGCTTCCAGAAGAGATTAGCATTTGAGTCAGTAGACAGAATGAAGAAGTTTGCCCTTGCCAATGTGGGCAGGCACCCCCCATCCACCAAGGGCCTGAATAGAGCAAAAGGCCAAGGAAGTGTGAATTGACCCTCTCTGTCGAGCTGAGACAACAGCCTGTCTTACCATGGGACATTGGAGCTCCTGGTTCTTGGGTTTTAGATGCAGATTGAGACTCACACCACTGACCCTCCTGTTCTCAGGCCTTAGAACTCAGACTGAATTATAATTATAACACTGGTTTTCCAGTTTGCAAAATGGTTGCCAGGTTTCTTGACTTCCATAAGAGTAAAATTCAATGTCTTTAATGAATCTTTTCTTGTACATATCTTTATATATCCTTTTAGTTCTGTTTCTCTGGAGAACCCTAACATACCTTCCAAATGAAATGAAGATATATTCAGGGATTAGAATCAGAGACTAAAATTGAAAATCTTACCTCTTACTGAGTTTTAAAAATATATCATGGGACAAGCTGGATTTCTTGCTTGTTTGGGTTCCTTATAAAATGGAAAACCTGTCCAGAGCTCAACCATGGCTCATGTCCCTGCCATAGTGCTGCATGTCTGGGTCTTCAGAGGGGTCAACGAGAAAGGGCATGAGGGTGATAGTTATTGGAAGGAGATTTTTGGAGGAAATTTCCAGGGATTTGGAGGTCAAGGAAGGGCAGAGCTGGGAGTGGGAAGGAGATATGAGGGGAAAGGGAATTGAAAGAAGTGCTATGGTGAGCCAGTATATACCTCCTTTAGGTAAAAAACGTACTAAGAATGTGAGTTAATCTAGCACTGACTAATGTCTGTTTGTTGATTTGTCTCTTTTCAACATTGTTATAAGAGTTACAGCATTAGCAGGCTACATGTTCACATTCTCGTAATTGATCTCAGGGGATAGGCATAGTATTCCAACCCAACCCCTCATTCCCAATATAAAAGCCAATCTGGGCTCATAGGAAGGTCCTGTGGAAATGGTAAGACTTGGGGATGTCTGTGCTCAAGGACATTTCAAATTCCTAGATAGCTGCTCAAACTTTAACCATGACATCTGTATTTCAGCATGCAGCAAGGAAGAGGAAGGAAGAGGAGGCGGCCAGGGAAGCCCTAGCTGGTTTCTCAAGCCTGCCTCTTGATACATTTGCTTGCATCCCATTAATCAGAATTTAGGCACAGAGTCCACCCACTTAGCTGCAAGAGAGTCTGGGAAGTGAACTTTCTATTCCAAGTGGCCATGGATTTAGCTAGAAATCCTGCAATGATGAAAGAAAGAAAGAATGGATATTAGAGGAAAAAGAAGGGAGGTGATCTGAGGTTAAGACCTGACCCCCTGCTTTTTTTTGTACGAGGGATTGAACCCAGGGGCGCTTAATCACTAAGCCACACCCCTACTCCTTTTTATATTTAATTTTGAGACAAGATCTTACTAAGTTGCTCAGGGCTCCCTAAGTTGCTGAGGTTGGCTTTGAACTTGTGATCCTCCTGTCTCAGCCTCCCAAGCTTCTGGGATTACAGGGGTGCAACACTGCACCTGGCTCAGACCCCTCTGTAAGTGGAAATTAACTAGTACTCTTTGTGGTTCTTTGCTTTTGTTCATGGTATTTTTCTGGCATAGGAAGTCCTTTTATTTTCCTATCATCTCCTTTGTTGTTTACTGAAATATTATTCATCTTCAAAGCTTAATTCAATGCTACTTCCTCAAAGGAATCTTTATGGATTCTACCAATTAGAATGAACTTCTTCTGTACTTTGCAGCATGTATCCCTGATTCTTGTTACAACAAAGTGTTCATTCTGTTTCACATTATTAGCAATTGTTTATGTTTTCCTTCAGACCATAAATTTGCTGAGGGCTGAGTTTTGAATTTAGACATCTTTAAATCCATACTGTAATTGCATGAAAGAGAAATAAACTCATATCTTGTTTAAGGCAATGTAATTTTGTGCTTTTTACCACTTACAGCCAAATATAATTCTCACTAATAAAAGATCTTTCCCTCTTTCCAGTATAGAAATGGGCACCATTCTATTTCTGAGCTAATGATTATGTAGATGCCACCTAGAAAGGACTGGAACATTAAATGAATGTTTTTTTCCCACATTTTTTATTGGAGCATTATAGTTATACATGATCGGATTTATTGTTACATATTTGTATTTGCACACAGCATAATTTGGCCAGTATCACTCCCAAGCACTCCCCCCCATCACCTCCCATCCCGTAGTCCCTTTCCTCTACTGGTCTCTCTTTGATTTTTTGGAGATCTACCCCCACCTTTCTTTTTCTTTTTCTTTTCTAGTTTCCACATATGAGAGAAAACATACGATCC
Source organism: Glaucomys volans (assembly GCA_020662805.1). Lineage (NCBI taxonomy): Eukaryota > Metazoa > Chordata > Mammalia > Rodentia > Sciuridae > Glaucomys > Glaucomys volans. The sequence goes on along the minus strand of JAJEJO010000192.1, from coordinate 188,262 downwards.
CTGACCTTCTGAGTTTGAATTAATTTGCTTAGCATAATGGTCTCTAGTTCCATACATTTTCCTAAAAATGCCATAATTTCATTTTTCTTTATGGAATGAAATTCCATTGTGTATATTCTTTATGCCATAATTTCATTTTTCTTTATGGAATAAAATTCCATTGTGTATATAGACCACGTTTTCTTTAACTGTTCATCTGTTGAATACCCAGGCTGGTTCCATAGTCTGGCTGTTGTGAATTGTGGTGCTACAAACATGGGTATGCATATTTCACTGTAGTAAGATAATTTTAATTCTTCGGGGTAAATACGGAGGAGTGGTACAGCTGGGTCATACAGTGGTAACATGCCTGGTCAAATAAATGTTAATGAATGGAAAAAGACTGGGAAATATTCTCAAATTGGTACTATGATGTATTTTCAGGATTGGAAGGGTTAGTGTGGTGTAGAAAAACAAAATGAGTAGTGGAATTGGAGATACCTGATTTAAAATCTTGGTTGAGAAACTTACAGATGTGTGATCTCAGGTAAGAAGTTATTTCGAAGCCTGAGTTTCCAGATATGTACAAAGGAATGAAAGTAGGGACTTTTTTGGGAGATGGGTACCAGGGATTGAACTCAGGGGCACTTGACCACTGAGCCACATCCTCAGCCTTATTCTGTGTTTCATTTAGAGACAGGGTCTTACTGAGTTGCTTAGCACCTCATTTCTGCTGAGGCTGGCTTTGAACTTGTGATCCTCCTGTCTCAGTCTCCCAAGCTGCTGGGATTACAGGCATGTGCCACCACACATGGCAAAGTATTTACTTTGTGGGGCTGATCTGAGCAGTAGATGAGCTGTCTGTAAAGAAACTGACACTGACCTCTGTTCAGTTCCTGGTCATTATTATAATTGCCATAGTGCAGACTTGCAATGATTAAGGGAAAAGCTCTATGTTACCCCACCCGGAGCCACAGAGGTGATTACACAGAGGGCAGGGGATTTTGGAAGAAGAGTTGCTAAAGAAGGCAAGAAATGTTATTACTGGTGATGGAAACTGAGGACATATCATTTATACCCCTGAAATTGAGATGGAATTTGGCATATTGACATGGATACTCTACCTCCTTTGAAAAGTCTCCAGATGAAAAACTTAGATGCAAAATACAGGCATTGATTGATGTTTTTAATAGTCATAGCAACATGTAAGGTAATAGTAAAAATGATGAAGGTGGTAACTCTTTTAACACGTCGGCTGAAGCATGCCTATTAAATCAGATCCATAATTAAAAGAGCCCAGGCTGTTTTCATAGTTCTCCACGGAGGAGCATTTAAACTCTAGGCTTTGTCTTTATTGACAGCAATATAGAAGTGATGCAGTGACACAGCTGTCAGAATTTAAAGGTCAGAATAAAAAAGTAGAGGCTGTGATTTTAAGGAAAAATTGGAGAAGTTTATGTGAAGACTTGGTTAAAAGATTACTCGTGACTCCCTGAAGCATGGGAGTAACTTTTTTGACTTGGTTTCATGTAAAGCCTATGTGAAACTTTTGGTATACTTCAAGATTGATTATCTGACAGGTATATGGTACTTTCCGGGTTATAAAATGCTTTGGCATATGTTAATTCATTTAATTGTTGTTACTTTTCTATCACTGCATAACAAATAGCTATAAAATTAACAGTTAAAACAATACAGATTATTTATTTTTTCACAATTTCTTTGGGTTAGAAGTCTGTCACTTACACGGTCTTCTGCTTAGGGTCTCATAAGCTGTGATTAAGGTATCAACTGGACTGTCTTCCCAAATGGTAGACCAACTGAGAAAGAACCTGTTTTCAAGTTCTTTCAGTTTATTGGCTGTTACGGTTTAGATATGAAATGTCCCCCAAAATCTCACGTATGAGACAGTGGAGGAATGTTCAAGGGTGAAATGGTGGGATTGTGACAGCTATAACCTCATCAAGTGGATTAATCCACTTGAATAGATTAACTGAGTAGTAACTGGACAGGTGGAATGTGGCTGGAGGAGGTGGGTCTCTGGGGCTGTGATTTTAGAGTTTATATTTTGTCACTGGTGGAGTTCTCTCTTTGCTTCCTTTTTGCCATGTTTTGAGTTGCTTTCCTTCACCATGCCCTTTGGCCATGTTGTTCTGCTTCACCTCGGGACCAGAACTCTGAAGTTGGTCAACCATGAACTGAACCTCTGAAACCAGGAGCCAAAATACACTTTTCCTCCTCTAATTGTTCTTGTCAGGTCATTTGGTCATAGTGATGCAAAAGTTGATTTAAAATATTGGCAGAATTCATTTCCTTGTGATTGGAGGACTGAGAGCCTTGATTTCTTGCTGGGCCTTCAGCACCTAGAGGATTCCATAAGCTCTTGGGGGCTGCCATAAGCTCCTGAAGGTCACCCACAGTGCCTTACTTAGCATATGGGTTTTCCTAACGTGGTCATTGGCTTCCTCAGGTTAGTAGTTTCCTGAGTCTACTAGCAAAAGGACTCAGCCAGCGGTCCTTTGGTAGCCACAGGGAACTGGTTCTAGGATCCTGGTAGATACCCAGATTCACAGGGGCTCAAGTCCCTTATATGGCATAGTATTTGCATATAACCTACACGTATCCTCCCATATACTTTAAATCATCTCTAGATTACTTATAATACTTAATACATGTAAATAGTTGTTATCTTGTTTAGGTAATGATGCCAAGAACAAAAGTCTATATGTGTTCAGTACAGACACGAATTTGGGGGAGAATATTTCCAACTTACAGTTGATCGAATCTCCATTTTTGGAATCCAAGGATATGGAGGATCCACTGTATAATGGAATGCAGTCATGAGTGACCTCCTGTAACTTTTGCTATATTTTACTGGTGAGAAGCAAGTCACATGTCCCATTCACATTAAAGGGGGGAGGATTAAACAAAGTCATGGACATCAAGAAGCAGGGATCATAGGGGGCCACCAGTGAGTCTGCCTGCCTAATTATCACAGCCTTGAGATAAGCTGGATAGATGTTCTTTTGTACAGATGAGGACACTGACATTTAACTAAAGAGGTTAAATGAACTGATACTCAAGACTATATAATTAATACGAGGCTAGAGTTAGGTTCCCTGACTCCTAGTTGCATGATCCAAATGTGAGTATCCTAACCATCTTATAAGTCTTTGTATCTATCTATCTATCTATCTATCTATCTATCTATCTATCTATCTATCATCTATCCATCCATCCATCCACCCATCAATAATCCTTGCTCAATATTCTTTCATTACCTAAGGTTATTGTATAAACATGAGCAATATTTAGCAAACTAATTCCTTGAATGCAGCAGAATTACCTTTGCCACTATATTAGACATGTTAGGCTAGATTCTTTGGGTCCATAATCTCAATATCTTAAAACAACAAAGGTTTATTTTTTGCTGCTATGACACGTCCAGTGAAGGTCAGCTGGATGCCTTGTTCACCTTCTTTTTTAGGACCCAGGCTGATGGAGCAGTCCCCAACCTGAATGTTGCTAGTCACCCTGCCAGAGGCAATAGAACTCTAGTGGGTCTTGCAATGGCAATTCAATGCTCTGATCTGCCATTTCCTTAAAACTCTTTGGCCAGAATTAGTGACATGGCTCTACCCAAACATGGAGAATCATAAAGTCCAATCCAACATTATTCCCGGAAGTGGAGAGACCCAGAAATACTTGGTATGCAATTGGTGAAATAATATTACCACAGTCATAAAACTAGCTTCAGTGGAGTGAGTATTTATGTCTCCCTGGACCCCAACTTCCAAGTTGAAATTCTAAACCTCAAGGTGATGGTGTCAGGAGGTGGTGGGTCTTTGGGAGGTGATTAGATCATAAAGCAACACCCTCAAGAGTGGAGTTAGTGTCTTTATAAAAGATACTCCAAGATGGGTGCAGTGGTGCCTGCTTATAATCCCAGCCACTGAGGAGGCTGAGGCTGGAAGATGGCAAGTTCCAGGCCAGCCTAGGCAATTTAGTGAGACCACCTCAAAATTCAATAAAAAGGGCTAGAGCTGGGGCTCAGTGCTAGAGCACCCTTGGGCTCAATCCCTTGGGCAACAACGACAACCTCAACAACCAACAACAGTGAAAACCAACAATAAAAACCACAATGAAAACATTCCAGAGAGATCCTGTACCCATTTAGGACTCAGTGAGAAGATGCTATCAGTGAACAAGAAATTGGGCTTTCACCAGACACCAGATCTGCCATTGCCTCAATCTTGGACATTTCAGTCTCCAAAACTGTAAGAAGCACATTTCTGTTGTTTATAAACTACCCAGTTTACAGTATTTTTGTTATAGCAGCTTAAACATTATAAGACACCAACCTGTGTCAAAATTGGGCCCTGCCATCTTTGTGCTGTTCATGGCCTTAGTCGAAACCCCAGTCTAAACCTCTTGACTGACTTTTTCTTCAGACCTGTATGTCTCCTAAAACCTGAGGCTTGCAACTTTTTCTCCACATTAGGTTCTACCTTCCTTCTTGCCTTATAGAATTCGCAGTAATATTGTTTTCAGTCTTTCTGGGTAAATAATTCACCAAGTCTTGCTGCACACCTGGAACCTGGAGCCTTGGCCCAGATTCCACAGACCAATGGCTCTAAGAAGGAGAGCAAGTCATTGATAATGCAGTGCACAATGAGTGACACCTGGGAGAGAAATATCCTATCAAGTATTCTCTGAAATTCCTTTCTTCAGAGATACTGCAGGGACTGACCTAAATTTAATTAGCAAGTGTCATAAAAAGAGAAACATCAATGGAAAAAATAGATCAAAGGGCTGGACATGACTGAACTCAGCAGGAAGGCATAGCTGACCATGCTCGAGATGAATAATTATCTGAAAAAGGTGAACAACAACAAAACTTATCAGTTACACGCCCATTCGATCCCAATGTGAAAGCTGCAACAAGTGAGCTCAAGCATTGATGCCGGGTAAGCCTCCTTGGAAGAGTGTTGTGTTAGTACAACACTCTCAGTGGGCGCCTCACTGCCGTAACAAGGTGCTAAAGAGTAAAGAAGCAGCTGGACTAAATGTATGTTCACAATAAAAGAAATGTTTTCCATCCTACGACCTTCGTCTATCCTTTTGGGCACTTCTGCCAACTCACAGACTAAATTGCACTCAACCTTCTTGGGCATAAATTTCATTACTAGTAGGCATATGATAAAAATGTCTTTGAGAAAAAGGAAAATACTGGGTTAGGAGGAACAGAAATTCTGGAAAACATACCCCTTGTGAAGGCAAAATGCCTAACCTCTAAAATTTAGCCACAGACAGCATTTGCTGGTGAGGAGCTGACTGGCTGGAGTGAGTCTCCATCTGCCTCTGACGTTGTGCCACTTGATCTTATGATTCTAGTTGGACTGTGCAGCCTCTGTGGTGCTTCTTGTTGAAGTTTAAGGCTTCAAATCTCACCTAAGTAGAAGCCCCTTTTCTTTGTTTCCCCTAACATAGGACAACCAAGGCAGTCTGGAACTCATAAAAAAACCTTGAGAGAACAAAGGGGTATGTAGACCTTTACAACTTATCAAGTAGAGGCTTCTAGTCCTTTCCATAATTTGGTCATGGTTAGGGTGTGTTGGTCCTGTCACCGTACATTCCCTGTCTAGCTCTCCCAATCTGGGTTACCCAGACACTGAAACAAGGCTGTGTGTTTGATTTGGTTTGGGAGGTTATCCCAGGAAGGATATGAATGAGGGAGTGGAGAAGTGGGGCAGGCAAGGAGTGGGGGGAGCCATGATGGGGACATGGGGTTTAATGCCATTGGGGACCCTCTGAGGCAGTGTGGAGCACACCTCAAAAGTGTCCTGCTGCAGAAAGAAGCAGCTGGGGAACTCATTCCCTATTCTCAGCCTCACTGTTGCATGAGTTAGCTCTGAGGGTCACCTCCAGCATTTCCATGCACTGCTGTGTGAGCTTTGCATCACTGTGACCAGAATACTTGATGAGAGCAACTTAGAAGAGGAAAAGTTTATTTTGGCTAGAGTTAGTCCAAGGCAGGCTGACTCCATTGCTCTGGGCCCCAGGTGAGGCAGCACATATTGGTGGAAGCTCCTTAGGACCCGTTGGCCAGGAAGCAAAGAGGGAGTGGGGGAAAGGGCACAGGAAAGATGAATCTTTCTACAGCACCTCCTCCTTTTCCAAGGGCCTACCCCTCCAGGCATGCCCCACCTGCTTTCAGTTACCACCTAGTCCTTTCAAAATAGGATGGACTGATTAGGTTACAGCTCTCGCAATCCAGTCCTTTCACCTCCAAACATTGCTGAATTCTCACAGGAGCTTTTGGGGGACTCCTCATATCTAAACCATAACAACTGCTTTGCATGAGTGCTGGGCACATTCCCAGAGAAAGACTTCAGGCAGAGGGACAGAGGTTCATGATGAAGAAAACCCCCAACAGATGCATGAGAACTCTCCACTGAAGCTGTGGGTAACCCCCATAGTGGGATGAGGAAATATGTTTGTATTGAGCACCAGCAGCATCAGCTGCAAGGAGCCCTAAAGAGTCAGTGCAACCTCCTTGACTTTTCCCCAAGGTTACTCTGCCCTTCTCCTGATCTCTCTCCTTCTCTACTCCAAGGACTGATCTCTGGCAACTGGGTTTCTCAATGAGCATAAATCAATGCATATAAATCACTTGAATAGACACACACACACACACGCACACACACACACACACACACACACACTTTGAAGAAGGAGTTTAAATGACACTTAAGACTTTACTTTCTCATAATTTACCATTTACCTTGCTGTAGGAAGTGTCTTTGATATGCCATAGTGATGAAATTTACTCCTGAAAGTACTGCCACAACTGTTTACATTCTTGAAAGTTCATTGCAAGTGAAACTATAATGATAGAATGCCTGTAAGCACAGAGCTTTTTACTTTATGATGTGGTTGCCGATTTTCTCACACTACAGGTTTGTGTGTAAACTAAGCATAAGTAATCTGTTGGTTTTCACAAGGTCCCCGCCCTACTGGGTAATGGGTGAAAACTAAATATTAGGTCAAAATGGTATACGCAGACTGTTCCAATAATTAAAGCAATCCTTTTAGATTAGCTCAGTCTCTATGGATGATGCAAGCTTTCATATCTTCTTCATCCACATTACTGCTCCCAGATGGAGTCTAAGGTGACTTCATGGTGTTGGTGGCTCAGGCAATCCTTGGTGTGCTCTGACTGGTGTCCACTGAGAGACTGGTCTTATTTTATCTCTAGGCAGTCATGCTAGTTTCTGCTTCTGATGTTATCCATTTTTAAAATCGATTTTGTTGGGACTCAAGGGTGCTCCCAGCTGTGAATCCCACCCACTACCTGGCCTGGACCATTTGTTCTGCAGCCGTCAGTTCAGGATCATGTTGCCTTTGTCCTAGGAACATCTTCAGAAGTCTGGCCAGTTGACATCACTACTACCACGATGCTCCATCACTACAGAGGAGCATATGGGAACCTCTGCACCTTCGGTGCCACCAGAGAGCTCTCCCAGACCCTCCCTTTGTACACTACACCTTATTGTCTATTTTATACTAAAACCGACTTGAGACATCATCATGGAGGATAATGGACAAGAAAAATAGAATCACCAAGAAGGTAAACCCAGCTGCACTGAGATAGTAGGTGAGAGAATTGCTTTCTGAGAGCAGAACAGGGGCTGCCAGACTAACATGGGAAAAGATTCCACTGCCAGGTCAGGGAGGCTTTTCAGTCCTTCCCAGCTGGATATAACAATCCTTTAACTTATCTCTAGCACTGAGGATGTTGGGGACAGCTAACCTGGTTTTTAGTTTGGAGGGTGCCAGATCATGAGGGGGTACACCTGGACCTGATAGGGAAGATGGTGCCCAGAGGTCCTAGAGTTTGGGCTGGGTGATCACTCAATGAGATTTCATGGTTCTGTCTCTTGGATGTTCAGGTATTCATTGATGTTTGAATGCTCAGGAGGTAGACTGGCAGATATTGCTAGTTTATTCCATTGTTATGGTGACTATACAGTCTCTGACTTAAATTGGGACACATGGAGGGTGAAAAGGTTTCTTAAAGTAATTAACATTTTGCATTTGTAAGTACTAAAAAATAAAGAAGCATTGCCAAATAATAAAACACCAAACAATAAATGACAAAACCACTGTAGCAAGAGTTCACACCACTCCTCATACACTCCATGTGAAGACTGCTCAGCCTCCATTTCTTCCCTTTTTGACTCCACTGACTGGTGTCCTAAAGGCTTTGGGTTCTCTTAGTCTATGGCACAGAACTGGTTAATCTGGCAGGTGGCTGGTAAGGACAACAGCAAGTACTTTTTTTTGAGCCTCATTCTCTGGAATTCTTGGCATTTCTGTAAGCTTTGTAATGCTTTTGCCCAGAGGAGGAATGGGCCTTCAGAGCTGCTCTTTTCTGAACATACCTTTTGTAACCAGCTCCCTTCATGCTAGACCTTTAGAGGGAGGTGTTAACTCTGCTGCATCTGGAAAGAATCAATAAGGGAAAAAGCATTTTGCTGCTTGTCTTCTGGATTCACCCATGTGTTTACATGAGAATGTACATGTACCCCACATACTACCACACAGCCCCATGACATGGAAATGAAAACTGAATGTCTACCAAACTCTTTCCAGATTATTTTAATACAACATTTGATAGTAACTAAATTTTATAAAAAACATAAAATCCAGGACAAATGTTAGACTGTTAGGGATGAGGCAATGGGCAATGAACAACATCTGGGACAGTGCTAGACCAATTAGGATGCATTATCAATCTGACCCAAATTCATCCTCCACACCTCCATTCTTCAATAATGGAGTCACTCCTTTCTAGCTCAATACCTGGTGACTCAGGAGGAGTTTTTTCTAGTGGAGGTAGCAACTGAGTCATCCAATTTCTAGGCCCAGAGTGACAATGATGCCAGTGAGGACATTCAGGGTCTAGCGGAAGATAGCAGTCATAGCATTGGTGCTCAGTAGTTGCTTTAAAGTATGATTTTAACAGGAATGCTGGCTCTCCCTCTGGTTTCTGAGCGTCATTCTCTGAACTTCTTTGCAATTCTGTTAGGTTTTTTTTTTCTTTTCTTTTTTTTTTGTGGTGCTGGGGATTGAACTCAGGGCCTTAGTGCTTGTGAGGCAAGTGCTCTACCAAATGAGCCATATCCTCAGCCCTTCTGTTAGCTATTTAATGTTTTTTCAAATATATTATTTCTCTCCAAGTCAGTTTCATGGAGAAGAGACCATAGGTAACTTTCTCTGGGTAGAAGATGTTTCTGACGTTCTTTTTTCTTTTTTGCAATACTGGATACTGAACTCAGGGCCTCACACATACTAGTCAAGTGCTCTAACACTGACCTATGTCCCCAGCCCTTTGTACTTTATTTTAAGATAGGTCTTGCTAAATTGCTCAGGTTGCCCTTGAACTTGGGATCCTCCTGCTTCAGCATCCCAAGTAGCTAAGTTTACAGATATGCACCTCTGCTCCCAGAACCTAACATTGTTTAAATTCAGTACTTGGGTATTTGCTGTTGTGGTTCCTCAGAATTTTTTCTTTCAGAAAACTGCTCCTGACCTAATTATCTGAGGTTCAGGCCAGGCCTCCACCACCTTGTCAAGTAATCCAGGCCTGGCCAGTCACATATAGTGCTCCGGTCTCTAGCCTTGGGTGTTTGCCTGGAAGGAACACATAACTAAGTCAGGCCAATCAAAGTCTTTCTCAGGAATTAAGAATTTTACTGCCCATGTGGATTCAGCTCCTACGCTGATGTGCCATGCTGCAGCTCCACATCTACCAATGTGTGGCAGACTCCATCCTGGGACAACTCCGCTGCCATCTTGGATTATCCCCATGCCACTGCTGCTGCCATCTTTAGTTGAGGAAGCTTCCATCTTGGGACACCTGCCAGAGACTAGGAGCTCATTATCAAGGTACATACAGGTTAGCAGCTGCTGCCACCAACTAGGGATGTGGTTGCTTCCATCTAGGGATAATAGCCAGGACCTGAAACAGCATTACCAAAGGCCCTGCAGGCTTGGTTACATCTGAGGTATCCCTACCAGTTGTGCTAATATTCACCATCTGGTTGCAGAGGCAGGAGAGAGCCTTGCAAGGGATTGGTAGATGGGAAAAGGGTATGAGGGCATCCTGATCCGGGCTGGTCCAGCCAAACAGCCTGGCACCCACCTGGATCCCAGAGACAAATCAGGCAGTACTTGTTAGGACCTGACATCAGCCTGGTCCAAGACTCCCTACTCAAAATGGCATCCACCGATCACCTGATCCTACCAGTTTGGCAATCAATAGGGCCCTCTAGCTCCTCAGTCACCAGTCTCCAACCACTTCCTAGCCACCAACCCAGTCCAGTGACTGCAGCTTCGTGCCTGGCCCACAATTTTCAATGCCTGATTTACCCAGTACAGAACAGCTTTCTGAGATAGGTGCACAGGTCCCAGTGTTCAGTCCTCAGGACCTCCAGGGAGAGACGTTCCTGATTGGGACGTTGAAAGAGTGAGGGCAAGAGAGATACAATTTAGAGACTAAATTATAGACCAGGAATTGTGAGGTTCACAAGTGAGGGAATGGGCTAAGACCGGGCTCCTGCATCACAAGAATAGACCCCAAAGGAGAGTCCTGTAGTGCAGTCTTCCAAAGGGACTGGCAACTGCTATACCATGCCTACAGGAGTCCTGCCTCCAAGTCTAATTCTCTCACTTAGTAGCTTTAATCATCCTGAGGGTGGAGTTACCAGCAAACTCCAGACAATCCCACCTATCAGAACGGAAGGGAGGTAGAGAAGATATTGAACTCCAGCAAAAATGAGTGTTCAATTTTCCTTTAAGACTCTTTTTTTCTCCCCCTATTGTTTTTTTCTTTTTTGTTTCATTCCTTCATATTCCCATCATCTTTGTTTTTTTTTTATTTACTTATTGATTCATTGAACACAAATGGAGTACAGCTATTGTTTCACTGGTTGTACACAAAGTAGAGTCACACCATCTGTGCGTTCATGCATGTACACAGGGCAATGGTATCTGTCACACACTCTGTTATTAATTTTACCCCCCACCCGCCCCCACCCCGCCCTTCCCTCTATGCTAGCTATCTTTCCTCCATTCTTGCCACCTTTCCCCCCCGCATTATGCATCATCATTCATTTATCAGAGAGACCATTCGGCTTTTGGATTTTTGGGATTGGCTGATCTCACTTAGCATAACAGTTTTCAACATCATCCATTTACCTACAAATGCCATAATTTTATTCTTCTTTATGGCTGAGTAATATTCCATTGTGTAGATATACCACAGTTTCTTTATCCATTCATCTTGGAATCTCCTTTTCCTTTTTCTTATGTTAACAACTAACTTCTTTTGATTTCTCTTTAACTCTTGCTATGATCAAGTACCTCCACATTTACCTTCTTACCTCATTAATATCACTTCCTACACCAGTCCCTCATTCTCTTTGTCCATCATTAGAAATTGTAGACCTTGTTGCAAACCTGTTTATGTTGGAGAGAATAATCAAATACATCATCTCTGTTTATTATAACAATACAGTTAGCACCTTAATAGGAGCTACTTGGTTTAAGATTGCGTATTGTTTGCATTGGGTCAGGTCCAATTATATTGATCTCCTCCTTAAAGGTGAGGTATTGGAAACCTATAGGGATACTATAAATCTATAAGGGGGAAACTGTAATACCTCAGATACACACTGCTAGAGGGGAAGACCATGAACAACATGAAAAAACAAGGGAAGAAAGCACCCCTCAAAGACCAAGATGCTATACCATTAATAGCATAGAAGAAATATCAGAAAGGGTGTTCAGAATATACATAATGAAAGTGATCTGTGAAGTGAAGGATGATATACAGAGCAAATATAGGCAACAAAAGATCACTTCAATAAAGAATTAAAAGAGCAAATGCAGGAAGCAAAAGATCACTTCAATAAAGAGATAGAGATTCTGAAAAAAACCAAACAGAAATACTTACAATGAAGGAAACAATAAACCAAATTCAAAACTCAATAGAAAGCATCACCAAGACTAGATCTTGGAAGACAGAATCTCAGACAATGAAGACAAAATATTTAATCTTGAAAATAAAGTTGACCACACAGAGAAGATGGTAAGCAATCATGAACAGAACCTCAAAGAATTATGGGATATCATGAACAGACCACATTTAAGAATTATTGGAATTGAGGAAGGCACAGAGATATAAATCAAAGGAATGAACAATCCATTCAATGAAATAATATCAGAAAATTTCCCCAATATGAAAATGAAATGGAAAATCAAATACAAGAGGCTTACAGGACACCAAATGTATGAAATTTCAACAGATCCACATCAAGGCACATTATAATGAAAATGCCCAGCATACACAATAAGGATAGAATTTTAAAGGCTGCAAGAGAGACGTATCAGATTACATATGGGGGAAACCAATTTGGATATCACTAGATTTCTCAACCCAGACCCTAAAAGCAAGAAGATCCTAGAACAACATATACCAAGCTATGAAAGAAAATGGATGCCAACCAAGAATCTTATATCCTGCAAAATTAAGCTTCAGATTTGACGACAAAATAAAAAACATTCCATGATAAAAGTTAAAAGAATTTACAAATAGAAAGCCTGCACTACAGGAATATTCTCAGAAAAATATTCCATGAGGAGGAAAAGAAAAAACAACAATGAAAGTCAGTAAAGGGAGGAACTACACTAAGGGAAAAGCCAATCAAAGGAAAAACCAAGTCGAGTTAACAACCAGAAACAAACAAAAAAAAGGCCAAAATTACCAGGAATACAAATCATATCTCAATAATAACCCTGAATGTTAATGGCCTAAACTCAGTAATCAAAAGACATAGACTGGCAGATTGGATTAAAAAAAAGACCCAACAGTATGCTGCCTTCAAGAGACACATCTCATAGAAAAAAGATACTCACAGACTAAAGGTGAAAGGATGGGAAAATACACATCATGCACAGGGACATAGTAAAAAAGCAGGGGTTTCCATCCTCATATCAGATAAAGTGGATTTCAAGCCAAATTAGTCAGAAGGGATAAAGAAGGGCATTTCCTACTGCTTAAGGGAAATCATACATCAAGAAGACATAACAATAGTAAATATTTCTGCCCCAAACAATGGTGCATTCATGTATGTCAAAAAAATCCTTCTTCATTTCAGGAATCAAATAGACCACCACACAAGAGAATTGGGTGACATTAACACACCTCTCTCACCTTTGGCTAGAGCTTCCAAACAAAAAACTGAACAAAGAAATTACAGAACTCAATAATACAATCTTTAGAACAGACCATATGTTATGCCACAAAGCAACTCTTAGCAAATACAAAAAAATAGAGATACTACCTTGGATTCTATCAGATCATAGTGGAATGAAAGTAGAAATCAATGATAAAACAAAAAAAAAAAATAGAAACAACTCCAACACCTGTAGACTAAATCATATGCTATTGAATGATTCATGGGTAGCAGAAGACATCAGGGAGGAGATAAAAATATTCTTAGAGATAAACAAGAACACTGATACAACATACCAAAATCTCTGGGACACTATGAAAGCAGTACTAAGAGGAAAGTTTATTGCATTGAGCTCATTCAATAAAAAAATTAAAAAATGAATAAATAAACAACCTCACATTATAGCTCAATGCCCTAGAAAAAGAACAGATCAACCCCAAAGGTAGTAGAAGACAGGAAATAATTTAAATCAGAGCTGAAATCAATGAAATTGAAATGAAAGAAACAATTAAAAAAATTGACAAGACAAAAAGTTGGTTCACTGAAAAAATAAACAAAACTGACAAAGTCTTAGCCACACTAATGAAGACAAAGAGAGAAAAAGCTCAAATTACTAAAATTCATGATAAAAAAGGAGATATCACTAGAGATACTACTGAAATACAAAACATAATCTGAAGCTATTTTGAAAATCTATACTCCAACAAAATAGAAAATCTCGAAGACATCGGCAAATTTCTGGAGACATGATCCACCCAAACTGAATCAGGAGGACATACACAATTTAAACAGATCAATTTCAAGCAATGAAATAGAAGATGTCATCAAAAGCCTACCAAACAAGAAAAGTTTGGGACCAGGTGGATTCTCAGCCAAGTTCTACAAGACCTTCAAAGAAGAACTAATACCAATATTCCTCAAAGTATTCCATGAAATAGAAAAGGAGGAAATCCTTCCAAACTTATTTTATGAAGCTAGAATTACCCTGATACCAAAAGCAGATGAAGACACTCAAGGAAAGAAAACAGTATCCCTGATGAACATAAATGCAAGAATTCTTAACAAAATCCTGGCAAATTGTATGCAAGAACATATTAAAATGATAACGCACCATGATCAAGTGGGGTTCATCTCAGGGATGCAAGGTTGGTTCAACATCTGGAAATCAATAAATGTAATTCATCACATCAATAGACTTAAATGAAATAATCATATGACCATTTCAATAGATGCAGAAAAAGCATTTGACAAAATACAGCACCCCTTCATGTTCAAAACTCTAGAAAAATTAGGAATAGTAGGAACATACCTCAACATTGTAAAGGCCATCTGTGCTAAGCCCAAGGCCAACATCATTCTTAATGGAGAGAATCTGAAAGCATTCCCTCTAAAAACTGGAACAAGACAAGGATGCCCTCTTTTTCCACTTTTATTCAACATAATCCATGATGTTGGAGAATGTCATGTTAAGTGAGATTAGCCAATCCCAAAAATCCAAAGGTCAAATGATCTCTCTGATAAGTGAATGATGATGCATAATGCGGGGTGGAAGGGAGGCAAGAATGGAGGAAGGAGAGATAGCATAGAGGGAAGGGAGGAGTGGGGTCGGGGTGGGGGAGTAAGATTAATATCAGAATGAGACAGACATCATTGCCCTGTGTTCATGTATGAATGCACAGATGGTGTGTCTCTACTTCATGTACAACCAGAGAGACAATAGCTGTATTCCATTTGTGTTCAATGGATCAAAATTAAATGAATAAAAAAATAAACTTCTATTTATTTGGGAAAAAAATAATCCTTGAAACTCTAGCTAGAGCAATGAGACAGACCAAAGAAATTAAAAGGGTATGAATAGGAAAAGAAGAATTCAAACTATCACTATTTGTGGATGACATGATTCTATATTTAGAAGAGTCAAAAAATTCCACCAGAAAACTTCTAGAACTAATAAATGAATTCAGCAAAGTAGCAGGATATAAAATCAACACACATAAATTGAATGCATTTCTATTTATAAGTGATGAATCCTCTGAAAGAGAAATTATGAAAACTACCACATTTACAATAGCCTCAAGAAAAAAACTTGGGAATCAATCTAACAAAAGAGGTGAAAGACCTCTACAATGAGAACTACAGAACACTAAAGAAAAAATCAAAGAAAATCTTAGGAGATGGAAAGGTCTCCCATGTTCTTGGATAGGCAGAATTAATATTGTTAAAATGGCCAAACTACCAAAGGCGCTATACAGAGTCAATGCAATTCCAATTAAAAACCCACTACCTACCTCATAGAAATAGAGAAAGCAATCAGGAAATTCATTTGGAAGAATAGAGACCCAGAATACCAAAGCAATCCTTAGAAGGAAGAGCAAATCAGGAGATATCACAATACCAGGCCTTCAACTATACTACATAACAATAGTAACAAAAACGGCATGGTATTGGCACCAAAATTGACAGGTAGACCAATGTTACAGAATAGAAGACACAGAGACAAACCCACATAAATGCAGTTATCTCATACTAGACAAAGGCACCAAAAACATAGTATGGAGAAAAGATAGCCTTTTCAACAAATGGTGCTGGCAAAACTGGAAATCCATATGCAGCAAAATGAAATTAAACCCCTATCTCTCACCCTGCACAAAACTCAACTCAAAATGGTCCTCAAGGACCTAGGGATTAGACCAGAGACCCTGAAACAAATAGAAGAAAAAGTAGGCTGGAACTTTCATCATGTTGGCTTAGGATCAGACTTCCTTAACAAGACTCCCAAAGTGTAAGGAATAAAATCATGAGTCATTAAATGGAATAGATTCAAACTAAAAAGCTTTTTCTCAGCAAAGGAAACAATCAATAATGTGAAGAGAGAGCCTACAGAGTGGAAGAAAATCTTTACCACACACACTTCTGATAGAGCACTGATCTCCAGAATTTATAAAGAACTCAAAAACTTTATACCAGAAATACAAAGAACCCAATCAATAAATGGGCTAAGGAACTGAGCAGACAATTCACAGAAGAAGATATACAAGTGATCAACAAATATATGAAAAAATGTTCGACATCTGTAGCAATTAGAGAAATGCAAATCAAAACTACTCTAAGATTTCATCTCACTCTAATCAGAATGGCAATTATCAAGAATACAAGCAACAATAAATGTTGGCAAGGATATGGGGAAAAAGTCCACTCCTGTATTGTTGGTGTGACTGCAAATTGGTGAAACCACTATGGAAAGCAGTACAAAGATACCTCAGAAAACTTGGAATGAAACCACCATTGGACCCAGCCACTCCTTGGTTTATACCCAAGGGACTTAAAATTAGCATACTATAGTGATACAGCCACATCAATGTTTATAGCAAACTCAATTCACAATAGCTAGATTGTGGAACCAATCTAGATACCCTTCAATAGATGAATGTATAAAGAAACTATGGTATATATACACAATGGAATATTACTCAGCCATAAAGAAGAATAAAATAATGGCATTTGCATGTAAATGGATGTACCTGGAGAATATCATGTTAAGTGAGGTAAGCCAATCCCCCAAAACCAAAGCTGAAATGTTTTCTCTGAAAAGTCAACGCTGGTTGGTACATAAGGAGGTAAGGGAAGAATGGAGGAACTCTGGATTATGTAGAGGGAAATGAGGGAAGGGGAAGGAGCAGGGGGTAGAAAAGATGTTGGAATGAGACTGACATCATTACTCTATGTACATGTATGATTGCATGAATGGTGTGACTTTACATTATGTATAACCAAAGAAATGAAAAGTTGTATTCCATTTGAGTACAATGAGTCAGAATGCATTCTGCTGTCATGTATAACTAAATAGAGCAAATAATTTTAAAAAAAGAAAAAAAAAAGAATTTTACCCAGCTGGGTGAGGTGGCACATGCCTGTAATACCAACAGCTCTGGAGGCTGAGGCAGGAGGATCAAGAGTTCAAAGCCAGCCTCAGCAAAAGTGAGGTGCTAAGTACCTCAATGAGACCCTGTCTCTAAATAAAATACAAAATAGGGCTGGGATGTGGCTCAGTGGTGGAGTGCCCCTGAGTCTAATCCCCGGTACCCGCTTCCCCTCCCAAAAATAATTTTACACACTAACCTGAAGAGATGAACACATGTTCTCTTGCTCTTCTTGGATTGTGAGCTGTGTGGACATGAGACTGGGAGTTTGGCAGCAATGTATTTGCAGGACTGTTTTCCAAATGGCTGCACCATTGTACATTCCTACCAATAGCAAGTGAGGGTTCTGATTCCTCCATTCCTTGCCAATGCTTGTTATCTTACTTCTTTCTTCTAGTTATGTTTGTGGGTATGAAGTGGTATCTCATTGTGGTTTTGATTTGCATTTCCCTATAACTAATGATGTGGAGCATCTCTGTGTGCTTGTTGACTATGTATTTTCCTTGGAGAGATGTCTATTCAGATCCTTTGCCCATTTTATAATTGGGTTATTTGTCTTTTTATCATTGGGTTGTAAGAGTTCTTCATATATTCCATTTACAAGCCCCTTACCAGACAGATGATTTGCAAGTATTTTCTCCAGTTCTGTGTGTTGACCTTTCACTTGATGATGTCCTTTGTTTTTCAGTTCTTATTAGCATAATCAAACAGAGGAGACCTTAATGTCCTTTGTTTCATCTCCTTTTATATATTTCTGTCCCCATGAAGCCTAGAATCAAGCAGAGACCTTTTGATCAAAAAGCATTTAATAATTTTTCTAACCCAGGAAAGTGTGAAACCTCGAGGACAAGTTTTGAAATAAAAGGAGGATTTTCTTAGGCTGATGTTTAGCCTTGGTGTTAGGAAGCAAACGACATGATAAGACAAAAATTCATTTTCCACTGTCTTTCACATTTTGTCTTCATAACACAGAAATAATTTTGTTTGGCCATACCTAGAGTATTTAAATCTCATGCATATCAAGTGATATTTACAAAGCTTCTGGATCATTACCAGATTAAAATGAACAATTAACACTTGATAGCATGATTTTTATTTGTTCTAATTAGTTATACATGACAGTAGAATGCATTTTGATACATCATACATAAATGGAGTATAACTTCTCATTCTTCTGTTTGTACATGACATAGAGTTACCCAGGTCATGTAATCATATATGCAAATAGGGTTGTAATGTCCGATTCAATCTACTATCCTTCCAATCCCCACGCCCTCTCCCCTCCCTTCACTTCTCTTTGTCTAATCCAAAGTATGTCTATTCTCCCCACCCCACTATTGTGAATTAGCATCCACATATCAGAAAAAACCTTTGATCTTTGGTTCTTTGGGATTGGCTTATCTTGCTTAGCATAATATTCTCTAGTTCCATCCATTTATTGGCAAATGCCATAATTTCATTCTTTTTTAATGCTGAGTAATATTCCATGGTGTAAATATGCCACAATTTCTTTATCCATTTACCTGTTGAAGGGCACCTAAGTTGGTTCCATATTTTGGCTATTGTGAATTCAGCTACTATAAACATTGATGTGGCTGCATCACTGTAGTATGCTGTTTTTAAGTCCTTTGGGTATATACCAAGGAGTAGGATAGCAGGGTCAAATGGTGGTTCCATTCCAATCTTTCTGAGGAATCTCCATACTGCTTTCCATAGTGGTTGCACAAATTTGCAGTCTCACCAGCAATGAACGAGTGGACCTTTTTCCCCACATCCTCACCAACTTTATTGTTGTTTTTATTCTTGATAATTGCCATTCTGACTGGAGTGAGATGAAATCTTAGAGTAGTTTTGATTTGCATTTCTCTAATTGCTAGAGAAGTTGAACATTTTTTTCATATATTTGTTAATTGATTGTATTTCTTCTTTTGTGGAAGTGTCTGCTCAGTTCCTTAGCCCATTTAATCAGCTGGGTTATTTGTGTTTTTGGTGTTTTTTGAGTTCTTTATACATCCTGGAGATTAGTGCTCTTGCTAGCATGATTGAAGGGGAAAAAGAAAACAAATTTCAGGATGAAAATCCCAGGATAAGGACTCAGTTCAACTATTCCATCAAGTATAATTACCTATTTCAACAATTTATAAGGTAGTTTAATGGGCCATTTTTGAGCCCGTGGTGTGGAAGGCCCATGCTCCCTGCTATTGTGGAGGTGGGAGGTGTGGGAAAGGGGATGAGAACACAGGAATTCTGCCCCCGAGTTGACAGCTTATCTGAAAGGAAGTTGGAAGACAACTTGGGTGGCTAGAGTTGGGAATAGAATGTTGCAAGGGCGATGACAGACATCAGTGACATGGAGACTGGAGAAGTCTGCCCAGGACCGGGGAGCAGGAGAAAGCTCATGAAGAACGTTCTGAAAGGATTCCGCATTTTAGTGGAACCTGGAAGTGGTTTTGGGATTCCTCCCAAAACCCGATGAAAATCAAGAGGGAGGATATTGCCAGCATCTGAAGAGTTTGGAGGAGAGGACTGTGAGTTGGTTAATGGGAATCCAGGGCACATGCATGGGTGGGAGAAGATGGAGAGGAGGCTGGTGAGGCTGCTTGTCTCACAACAAAAGGACTGTGAACATTGGACAAGGACCCATAATTGCCCATCATTATTAAGACAATGAGGAGCTACTGAGAGTTGTGGAGCAGGAGTGTATGCTCGGAGCAGTTCTTTAGGAAGGTGCATTGGCAATGGAGGCAGGAGGAGTGGGGGCAGCCTGGATGTGAAGAGGACAGTGAACGGTTCCCCAGGGACAGTTGTGTGTGTGACTGGTGTGGAATCAGACCTGGATTTAAATGACTGCCCTTGTGGGACAACAGGCTGCCTAAACCCTATACCAACAGCTGGATTGCATTCACTGGCTGAAGCTGCCATCATCACTCCTGATGGCAGGAAGGTGGCAAGGCCAGAGGAAAAGATGCCAGCAGATGCAAGATGGGCAGCATCTACTGTCCCCACTCTCAAAACTAATCAAACATATTAAGTCACAGAGAGCTTTACAATCAGTGCAGGAGCTTTGAAAGTGCCAGTTGGCAGAGATGGTAGGTGTAGAAGAGATTGCATCCCACTGGCTGTGCCAAGCACAGTGGTCCCCCAGGGGGACCCTCCTGGGAGAAGATAAGGGCTGTCCTGCCATTTGATCTGCGTGCACTGCATATCAAAGCTGCAGGGGTGAAACGGGCAACTCCAGCCTCCTGGATGTCTGTGACAGGGCCACAGGGTAGAACCTCAGCTTCTTCACCTGTAAATGGTATGCATTTTGAGGACTGAATTAAATAATTCATGTGTAGCATTTGGCAGAGGCTGGAACAGAGCAGACTGTTGGAGTTCCCTCTGGATGTTCCTGGGACAACTTCTCTGTGGAGTTATGAGAGGAGAGGGTCCTTTATTTTAGAGGATTGTCCTTCTGTCCCTGGAAGGTGTGGGGACATCTGGGGGTTTTGCATTGGAGTCAAAACCCAGAGGCAGCCACTCCATGGTTCTGGCACAACAGCTGTCAGGCAAATGTTTTATCTGTTGTGTGGCTTCCCACTCCCTCTGCCCACAGGGTGACTCTAAGTGCTTCTGCCCTATTTCCTGCCTTCCCCTCCCGGCCATTGAGACAATGTTGGCCCTGTGCTGAAGGCTCAGGGATCTGCCAACCTGTGCAGATATTGCTTGTGGTTCTAACAAGAGGAGAAAAAGAAAGTAGAAAATGTAATGGCACATTTTCGATCGACATCGAAAGTTTGGGGGAGACAGTGAAGCAGGAACTAAGTTTGTCAGGGAGATGGACAACGCAGGGCCTCTGGGTAGCTGGTGCCAGGCCACTGGTCAGCATCCCTCCTTCCTTCTCTTGCTTCCTCCCCAACCTCTCCTTCCTTATATAGTTTAAAGAATGAGTCAGACCTTGCCTGGCAGCAGACACTGAGAGGGGGAGGGCAATCGGAAAATGCTCCCAATGGGATGATAAGCGCTGTAGAAGAGACCAGAGGATGAGGTCTGGGAGTTGGGAGTAGGGAGCACTGACTGGTATTTGGAAGGGTTGTGGAAGGCTTCAAGGAGGACGAGGCTGTGAGGCTGGAGTCTGAAGGAACAGGGAGACTAGACATTGCAATAAAGGTGGAAGGCAAGAGTTTGAAAAATGACAGGAAAAACAAAAACAACAACCCATGTCGGTTGTAAAAAGGGATGAATTCTTGATTTTGGTCAGATTTCTAAGTGTGTGAAGAATTGTGGGCCAGGTTAGGGAGGAGTTTGGAAGCCAGGGTGGGGATTTGAGAATCATTCCACAGCAGCCGGGAGGTGGTAAGCAGCATTATTAGGACTGTGTTTTGGGGACTTCAGTCCATCAGCATTGGGTAGTACCAACATGTGGGGTGGGGTGTGTGGGGGAGATGGGAAGCAGGGAGATGGCTTGAAAGCCTTGCAGTGTCCAGGAAGAGCAACTGGTATGAACTGGGCACTGTCAGGGGAAGAAGGAGGAGTGACGTATGGAGGGGTCGCCTCTGTGGAGTTAGAATTTGCAGAAACTGGGAACCTGGACTCTAAGGGGCCAAGAGGGACAGAGGAATCAGGAATGCCTTTCCTGTCTTTTCCCATCTGAACTTGTCCAGCTCTGCTCAGTCCTTAAGGAGACTTGCTTCCTCTGGCCGAACTCGTTTCTTCTGGGCTGGGATTTACCCTTCAGCCCTCCCCCGATACCACCGCCACCTCATTTGATGATAGTGTGAAAATGTTTCTCAATTTATCACCAGAGCCACATACAAAGAAGTACTCTGGTTTTTTAATGAACGATGGCATTTCACTGTAACTTTTCCTGAGGATTTCACACTTGGAAAGGTTTTCACAGTGTATTTCCACGGTGGGAAAAGAACTGAGTTTTCTCCAAAGTCCTTACATTGGCATCCAAATTACTGGCTTGTGTTTTTATTTTTGGAAGGGGAGAGAAGATATCTGCTTGGGGGCATTGCTGACAAAAGGCTTGTAAGTGTGACGATTTTTCACTTGTTCCACTGTGATGTCTCCTTCTGAACCATAATCAATTAGGCTCGGGGCAGCAGCTGCTTGTCTGCATCGACCTGTCTGCCCAGTTTCCATTGGAATCCTCCTGTTTTCTCACTTTATCTGTCAGTTAGGTCTTCCTTGAGTCCAGTTGGTGATAAACTATGTGCCAAATACTGCTTTTCCTTTATGATTTTTCTTGGTGATATCCTGAGCATTTTCTTCCTCTCGTCCTCCCTGTCTCTCCTGTCTTCCCTCCTTTCCTCTCACAGATACCAAGATGTATAAGTGCACCATTTCTAACTGATTTATTGGGGGTGCTGAAGACAACAAAGGTTCACTCTTCAGTTGTTACAGCCATGGCTCTGTGGCTCAGCCCCATGTGTCTTCTTCCTCCTGAGATCTAGCTAAGGAGACCCCATCTTGGTCTCATGTTACAGGAAGGGAGCAATGATAAGCTTGTGCAATGGACTTCAAGCTTCTGCTCAGAGGTGGATGTGCCACTTCAAAATGAATTTCTTTACCACCTGTCTCTTGAGCCCAAAGACAATGCCATATGTATTAAGTTTTGTTTTTGTTGTTGTTATAGCAACAGCTCACATATGTATCTGTCAGCTTTTTCTAGGTTATGCTGCAATGAAAACAACCCCCTGGTCTTGGTGGACTACAGCAAAGCTCGGATTCTTGCTGCATGTTATGCTATGTTTCCTAGCTCCAGGCCAAAGGCAACTTTTAACCTGTGTTATTGTTTAGATCTGGAATCTTCTTGAAAATTCATGCATTGAAAACATGATTCCCAATGTAGCAAGGGTCAGAGCTGAGACTTTAAGGCAATGATTAGGGTTCTGACCTCATCAGTGGATCAATCCATTGGCTGGCTTATGGACTAGTGAGTAGTAACTGTGTCAGGTGGGGTGTGGCTGGCAGAAGTAGGTCACTGAGGGGTGACGCTGGGCTGTATCTGTCCCTGGCCTTTTCCTCTCTCTTTTCTGCTCCCTGGCTGCCATGGCTGAGCAGCTCTCCTCCCCCATGATGTTTCTGCCTTGGAGCCAGCTGACCTTGGACTGAGACCCTAGGTTGTTCTTATCAGGTATTTTGGTAAGAGCAAGGGTCTTCTTCATTCTGGTGTCCAAGCTGTAGGAATGGCCCATTCTTAGGTTCTTGGAAGAGGGAAGAGAAACTCAAACTTACTTTTATTTATTTACTTGTGGGCATAGAATTCTTTTTTCCAAAGTGTAGTAAGGCAAATTTTTCTTCTCCCCCAATCTTCTTTCCTTATGATAGCTCCACCCTGGAACCTGGGCCCATGCCAACTGGGATAATGGAAGAAGTTCTTTGGCAAAATGTGACAAGGTTTAGATCTCTGTTGGATGATTGTACCTTGAGTTTTGCTTTGAGAGTAAATGATATGGACAAGAAAAGGTTTATCTATGGACATTTCACCTGGAGACTGGGAACAGAGTTCTTCACACTTTCTTCCCTAGAAGGACTACAGGGCAGTGTCTGCTGCCTGACTCTCCTCCCCACTTGCCAGAGGTAAGGGGGTGAAGAGGTAGAATCCCAGGAAAAGAGAAATAGGTTGAATGGAAAAAAAGAGGACAAAGAAAGAAGCTCGCAGAGAAGGATTTCTTTGACACCTACCTCTGGTAGATGTAGGATCCATGAGACAACTAAAGATAACTATATTCTCTTGTCTCTGTATGTATGATTATCTAGTTGTATGGTTCTGTTCCTAGAAATGGTTGTACTTTGCTAACACAAATCCCACCATATGTACAACTATTATGCCCAGGGGCGTGACCTTGGATTATATCTGTCCCTGGCCCCTTCCTCTCTTTCTGTTTCCTGACTGCCATAAGCATATGATGAGTACAATAGTATTTTTGTACTTTAGATCTTATCAAAAGGAACTGAAGCTACTAAAAGGGTTCTAACATTCCTTGCGGTCTTGGAGAAGTAGCAGTTGGTAGAGGTGGTAAATATTTTTTATTTGTTCTTTTTAGATATATGTGACAGTAGAATGTATTTTGACATATTATACATACACAGAGCATAATTTCCCATTCTTGTGGTTGTACATGATGTTGAGTTATTCTGGTTGTATATTCACATGTGAACATAGGAAAGTTGTGTCTGATTTATTCTGTCTTTCCTATTCCCTTTTCCTCTCTCTTCCCTTCATTCCCCTTTGTCTAATCCAAAGTACTTCTATTCTTCCCTACCCCTTGCTGTGTGTTAACATCTGTATATCAGAGAGAGCATTCAGCCTTTGGTTTTTTGGGATTGGCTTATTTTACTTAATATGATAGTCTCTAGTTTCATCCATTTGCTGTCAAATACCATAATTTCATTCTTCTTTAAGGCTGAGTAATATTCGATTATGTATATAGACCACAATTTCTTTATCCATTCACCAGTTGAAGGGCATCTAGGTCGGTTCCATAGGCTGGCTATTGTGAATTCTGCTACTATAAACATTGATGTGGCTGTGTCACTGCAGTATGCTGATTTTAAAAATCAGTCCTTTGGGTATAGGCCAAGGAGTGGGATAAGGGATCAAATGGTGGTTCCATTCCAAGTTTCCTAAGCAATCTCCATACTGCAGTCCCACCAGCAATGTATGAGTGTAAGAGGTGATGAATTTTGAAATCTACCTGGAGATCAGTTAGGAAACTGGATGGAGAGAGAGACACAGCTCTCCCTAGACTGGGGAAGGCTTTACAGTTGTTATAGCAAAGGAAGTCAGCCTGTTGATTTGGGCTTGCTTCTGTGGTCTTGTTCATGGTGATGAATTGTCTTGATTTGTTCCAAGTGAGTAACTGGATCATGAACCTTGAACATAGGAAAGGAAAGCAACGTACAACCATGTAGACTTGAGGTGTCTTTCCCTTCTCTATTGCTCCTGATGAGAGGCATGCTCTGGGGGACATGGAGCCATGGTAAGGCAGCCACAGACTTGAAGAATTTTTTTTTTTTTGCTTCTTGTCAGGTGCCAACATGGGGAAACCAAGGCTAGTTCTTTCCCACTGATTTTCCTTCAGAAAAACATGTATTCTGTGTTTGTAGGGGGAAAAAGAACATTCACTTCTGTCTCTTGCTCCTGTGGTGCTGTGTTAACTAGTGAGGAGGTGGTGGCATCATTGTGTGAGGATTATGCTGGCAACACGGGGCAGCACATAATGAAGGGGATTTACAGATTTGCTGTTGAAAGGTGTGGATATACTGCTCCCAGCTGAGAGGAAGCCAGGGCTGACGGCTGTAAAGGTCAGCACCAAATTTAAACGCTGCTTCTTTTTGGAGATCATTTCCATATCATTTTATTCACAAACATCAAATGACTTTCTGTTTCTCAGGAAAAATAGTCATTAACATTTTTATTTATCTCTCATGGGTTATGATTGTGTTGTTATAAATATGGACAGTCTAAAGAGATCTTGCTGAGAAAAAATGAGCTTTCTCCTTTTTCTGATAATGAGGAGAAAAGCCGGGGTGACTGAAGCCACCCAGCAATGATTCCAAACAACTGGCTTTGCATTCAATGTGGAAAGAGAAGATTCTGTCCAAGAAAAGTCCACTCAGTAGTTGTTTTGAGTTATTAAGAAAAGGAAAGCAACTATAACATTAAAAAAAAAAAACTAAAAAAAAAGTGCCATAATTCCCATTGGTTATCATTATCTGCCTGAAGAAGTTAAGTCGTGTAGAGTTGCTCTGCATAAGGGAGACTGGGTGTCCAGAGCATGTCCT
This sequence comes from Glaucomys volans, assembly GCA_020662805.1. Taxonomy (NCBI): domain Eukaryota; kingdom Metazoa; phylum Chordata; class Mammalia; order Rodentia; family Sciuridae; genus Glaucomys; species Glaucomys volans. The sequence continues at coordinate 162,287 of JAJEJO010000192.1, read as the reverse complement.
GTTTGTCACCTTTACATTAAGGGACTTCTGTGGCTCCCTGCACTCTGAGAATTCCAGTTTGAGGACACTAGATGAAAGAGAAGGTTTTCCTTGGATCCTGAGTCCATAGGTTTCAGCCAGTGTGCTCTAGGGTCTGGGGGAAATCCAGTGACATGAGTTATTTTGTGTGTGATACAGTCACTGTGCACTTTCCTGCCCAGTCCGTGGGTGTCCAGGGCCTGGTATAGGGTGAGATTCCAGGGCTGGGCCAGAGTCAGACTCATGCACAGTGTGAACTGTGGAATGAAGAGGCAATGTAGACAGCATCCAGTGTGAGGGACAGCCACGATCCATAGAACTGTTTGAAGTACAAAACCCAAAGGGGCGTGGTGACAGAGCCAAGATAGCCTGAACCAATTGCTCCTGAGATCTGCGAAGATGGGACTGGGGCCCTCAGAATGGAGACAGGAGGCAGAAACAGTATTTAAAGATAGAGAGAGAAAACCTTTATGGGTTTCTGAGGTCTTGCCTGTGGGTAGGGAAGAAGCTGCAAGGGCCCCGGGTGTGTGGAGAGAGCCTTAGCTACGGAAGGAGGGTGTGGGCTGAGTCCCCTTGTAGGCAGTCACTGTTAAGATCTTGAACATGCTTTGAGTGCAAGACCTTGGATACCTATGTCATTGGTGTATCCCACCCTCTTCCTCTCACTGATTAAAGGGATAGGAATTTAATCAAAGATAGATTTCAGAACTTACTTTCAACAAGGATAAAAAATTATTTTCCTCTAAAATTTGTTATAATTTAATAATTCTGAATAGATCAAACAAATGTTTACTTTGTCCATTTGTATATTTTAATGGATAATTTGAGTTGTCAACTTGATTGTATTAAGAGATGCCAGTGATTAAGAGGCTTCTGGGTGTGTCAATGAGGGCATGTCTAGGGATGACTGGAATGTGGAATAGGGAACTGAAGTGGAGACCCTCCCTAAGTGTGGGCAGCACTGCCCAATAGGATGGTGACTTGGATGGAATAAAAGTTGGAAGAACATGGAAGCAGATGCAGATGCAAGCTCAGCTCTTCTTGAACAGGTCACTCTTCCAAAGAGGAATCTGCCAGTGGTTCTCCAGGGAGTTTCCAGAAGCCTTGGTCTTGGACTAGGGTAGCACTGTGGGTCCCTCTTGTTCTGGAGCTTCCACCTCTTGGAACTGGGCAGCTGCTGGTTCTTCCAGCTCTCCAGCTCCAGACAGCCATTGTGGACTATCCAGCTTGTGGTTGTGTAAGCCTATCTAATAAATTCCCTTCTTGTAATCAGACTTCCTGTTGATTCTATTCCTCTAGAGAACCCTGAACAATACATATACCATATATGCCTTGTATCATTTAGATTTTAGCCTTTTGGTGATTTTTCTTTCCGTGTTATGCTGAGGGTTGGGTATGCTTATAGGGTTATGTGGAACCCCTGCCTTCCCCCCAGTAGCCTAGGACATGCACACCCAAGGACTTCTCCCAGGGCTGAGACAGGGGAGGACCTCCCTGTCAGATGTTGGAAGGATAGAAGTTGTACTGCCTACCTGTTGTGTGCTCAAGGGAGTGATCAGCTATGGCCACTAGAGAGGGGACAGATGGCTGGTGGGGAAGGAAAAAAGCTTAAGAAGCTTCATTTGTTCCCCACCTAAGGTTTAGTGATTATTCCTTTCAAAAGTATCTCAAAAGCAGCATCCTCTCGTGAGGACCAATATGAAAGGCTCCAGAGTGAATGAGAGCATTACCTGCTGGTATACAACCTTGAACCATTGCGAGGCGCTCAGACCTCCCTGAGGAGTCTGTTATTCTGCTGCCTGTGGCTGACACAGAGCTGTGGAAAACTGCCAAAACCAGCAAGTCAGTGTAATATGAGACTAGAAAACATTGTTATTGCTGTTGTTGTTGTTATTGTTATTATTATTTTGTGGTGCTGGGATCAAACCTATGACCTTGTGTATGCTATACAGGCATTCTACCAAATTCAGCCCATATTTAACTTTTCAACTGTCACATAAAATGTGGTACTATGCAATGTGTCAATGTATGTATACATTGTGTGATATTTAAATCAGGTAAAACATACCTGTCTTCTTTTCACCTAATTATCATTTTTTATGGTGAAAATATTCAATATCTGTAGGGAACTAAGGAAGGGAAGAAATCTCCGACACAGGTCAGCATGCAATGATTCTTTTTTTATCCCTTATTACATATGATTTTAGCCTTTTATACCCCTACAGACAAAGAAGGCAAAAAGCCAACAGCAATGAATTTCCAGGCAAAGCAGGCAAATCACCAACAGCAACCACTAGGGCCAATGCGCAACAGCCAGATAACCACTCCTTGAACTGTTCCTTAATCTAACCTAGACTCAAACATTTCAAGCTCTGTTCTTTCTCAGGGCCAGAGAAGCATTCTTGTTTGCAAGCAATGTTCTCTCTGTTTCTGACCTCTTGGCAGAAAATCCTGTTTGCAGGCAATTCCCACCAAGGACTACAAGGTGTCTTGTTTGCAAGAACACCTTCAGCTATTAGTTCTGATTCTCAACAAATATCCTTCCTTCTAGCATTTTGAAATACACCCATAGTTGTTTTCTATACTCACCCTGTTATGCAATATCACACCAGAGCTTCCTGTGCCTTTCTAACTGTAACTGAGTACCCATTGAGTGCTTCTCCCCCTCCTCTCTTTTCCCCCACTCTCTCCAGCCTCAGGTAAACATCACTCTACCCTCAACTTCTTTGAGATTGACTTTCTTAGATTCCATATAAGAGGGAGATCATATGCTGCATGTCTTTCTGTGCCTGGCTAATTTCAGTTAATATAATGATGTCCAGTTCCACCCTGTTATTGCAAATGATAGGATTTCATTCTTCTGTGGCTGAATAGTTTTCCATGGTATGTATGTACCACACTTTGTTTATCCATTTATCACTTGATGAGCACTTAGGTTGATTCCATAGCTTGGCAATTGTGAATATTGCTATGATAAATATGGGCACGCAGGTATCTCTTTGGTATGCTGACTTCATTTCTTTTGGATATATACCCAGTAAAGGGATTGCTGGATCATATGGTATTTCTATTTTTAAGTTTTTGAGAAGCCTCCATACTGTTTTCCATAATGGCTGTACTAAAAAATAGAATTTTAAATTGTAGGGGAAATTATAGATTTATTCTGGCTCTATCTTTTGGAAGTTTCCAGAATGGGGGCTCAGAGCCCAGAGCCTGGCATTTCCTGGTTTTCATCTTGGGGGCCATCTGCAGTGGCCATTTCTCCAGAATCCTGTTAGGTACTGACTAGGGAGGCAGAGAGGTACCTGAATAAGGAGCTAGATTCCTTGATATGGAGCTGGTTAAGAGGTCTGGTTGGCTTTTGACTTCCTGCATTAGGAAAGCCTTGGTAGATGCCCCATATCTCAGGGAATATCTGGAGTGGAATGATCCAGACCTATCTAGAGAGGAGCAAGTGTGATAAGCATGATGTAAAATCATTTAAGCTGCAGAAAACTGAGAAGAGAAAGTTTCAGCTTACTTTGATGAAATCTGGGTTTCTTCTCAGACTTTGAGGCTGCAAAATGACATAGAGAAGGACATCTCAAAGTCAAGTGGGAAATTAGTGTCAAGTTCAGAGCCCCTGGCTCCTGACTCCTAGTCCAGTGATTTTTCACCTCTATAGGACTACCTCTTCTTCCACTTGATTCTATTTTGTGGACCAAATTTGCCTTTGAGAAAATTAACCTCCTCCCTCCTCAACTTTCTTCCTTGTTTGTTTTCCTTTTGTCAGTCTCCAAACATTTGGTGCTCACCATGTACCTGAAATTGTGCCATTTTTGGAAAGACAAAGTAATACCCAGTCTTGCCTTCTTAATTCTTAAACTTTAAATGATCATCCATTGTTAAAGTAGGGAAAGCTTCATATAAGGGTTTATAAAATGGAGGATCTTTCTAACCATCATTCTGTTATTATTTACCAAGGGTCATATCTAGGAATCTAGTTTAGAACCAAGCACATATTTATTAACATGCCCTTGTGTTCTAGATAGGGTTGCTGAAGTGGAACACTTATTTTCCATTTGCAGGGTTGTGTGAACTTCTCCCTCATCCACCTATGTTCATGGCCCCAGCAGAGGTAGGCAACTGCAGAGGCAAGGGATGGTTGGGGATTAGAGGGAATTGAGGGGAAAGGAACGTGGGTGGAAACCTGAGCAGCAGTAGGTCAAAGGAGACAAGGCTGAAGCAGGACTGGAGAGTGTCATGGCAGACGTGGGAACACAGAAGCACAGCATTCTGGGTAAGGGCTTAGGGCAAATTCAGAGAACAGTGAGGAGCAAGATGAAGCCACCGTTGCTGATTGAGGAGGCAGCAGAAGCCAATGGACAAGGTGAAACTGGGATGAAGACAAGTCTGCAGCACTCAGGGTAGTTCCTGAGCCAGAGCAGCCTTGCTGAGGGGAGTATGGCTTCAGGGAGGAAGGCTCACATTCTTGCCTCTAATTCGGCAGATGCAGGCTCTGATGCCTCTCGCTGGGGGGTGGGGTGGGCTGTGAAGCAAAGCAGATGGCTGATGCACCCAGCCTCAAAGCTTTCTGGGGCTCCCTGGAGGTTGTCTTACTGACTTATTAAGAAGGAAAGGTAGATGGGGGTCCCAGGAAGGGCGTCAGCAGCACAAGTTGCTTCTGCCTTCTCTCTCCCTGACTGCACAGGCAAAGAGAAAACTCTCTGTGGGCATTTCATCAGAAAAGTAATTTCAATCCACTTACACAAGGTGACAGAAGAGCAAAAGCAAGGCATGGTGGCATGCCTGCCATTTGAAAGCTTTATTTAAAAAAAAAAAAAAAGGACTGCTGCAGTGTCCTCCTCCTACAATAAGCAAAAGTGTGTACAAGTGGATGTGAGGAACAAAGCCCACCGAGGAGAGTGTGAAAAGGCATTGCTTAGGGCTTGTAGTCTGTGTTCAGGGTTGGAGGCGTGGTGACAATCGCGGTGGTTTGGATAAAGGTCCCTTCAAGGAGCATGTGTTAAAGGCATGGTCTCCACTGTGGTGCTATTGGAGGTGGTGGAACCTCCAGGAGGTGGGGTCTAGTGGGAGTGCTTCCTTGACAGGTGTTGCTCCCTGCCTAGCAACAAGGTTCGGTGTACCTCCTCAGGACCCGCCGGAGGAGAATACAGGGTCGAGCAGGAATGATGAGTGTCGGCGGCCAAGGAACCACACCAGAGCCGGGAGGTCTGTCAAAGCAGGATCTCGTTTATTAAGGGACGTTACATGGCTTTTACGTAGGGTGAGGATGGAGCGATCCAATCAGATTGAGGGTCTGCAAGGCATGGGGTGTGCACGCAGGCAAGAGTCTCGCAGAACTACTACTAGCCAATCCTATGTAGTGAGTCAGGCAGCGTCAAGTAAGGGAAGGAGGTTGCCACGAGGGCACTGTCACCCTTGCTGTCGCCATTATAGGGTGTGTTCCCCCATAGACAGGGATACTGGGACCTTTCTTTCTGTCCCTTTCTTGTCTTCACAGCCACCACGAGGTGAACAGCTTCTCCACCACACACTCCTGCCATGATGTGCTGTGTTGCCACAGGTCCAAAGCAACAGGGCCAAATGACTATGGACCAAAACCTCTGAAACTGAGCCAAAATAAACCTTTCTTCCTTAAACCGATTATCTCAGGTATTTTGTCACAGTGGCAGAAAGCTAACAAAACAATGTCTACCATGATCCAGGTCATTTAAACATCATATTCTTTATATATTCCTCTTTCTGGAGATTAGAACCCAGGAATTCAGAAACCCAAGTCCAGGGTTGATTTATTCATTTGTTAACCAAACATTCTTTAATCACCTAATTCTGTCCTTAAAGGACATGCAATGTAGATGCTGAGATTGATATATGCTTTAATAAGAATGACAAGCTACACAAATTCTATAGAAAGGTCTGGGATAGATGCCCTAAGATCACAAAAAGATAATTGCCTACCCCCACATAGGTTGAAGTGGGGAAGAAATGGGGCTGGAAAGATAGGCTGAGAGCCGGCTTGTTAAAGCTCTGATGGTCCATGCTGGAACATTTGGATTTTATTCTATTGGTCATGATATGAACTGAATTGTGTCTTGACCCCTAACATGCTGATATTTGGAGATGGGTCTTTGGGAAGTGATTAGGGTTAGATGACTTCATGAGCATGGGCTCTCCAGAACCTGACCATGCTGGCACCCTGATTTCAGATTTCCAGTCTCCAGAACTGTGAGAAAGTACTGTATGCTCTTTAAACTACTGAATTTATGATATTTTATCATAGCCACTGAGCAAACTAAGACATGTCAATTGGCTTAAAACACTTTTGGGGGTATTATTTTTATTTTTTTAAATGCTCTCTTAAGACATATGAATAACTGTAATGTATAAATTTAGTGTGCCTCTATTGTCTAAACTGCTATTCAAAACAAATAATCTGGTAGGGAGAGTAGGAGAATCAGGTCTTTATTTGGTAATTATAAAGTGCCTGCTATATGCTAGGCAATTTTTATAGTGTTGGAGTTACAATGGTGTCTAGGAGCAGCCACTGCTCCCAGGGCTCTCTTCTTTGTGGAGGTTAGAAAAAACAAACATGAGCAAGATAATTTAAGTTCCTCAAAAGACTAAGAAAAAATAAAACAGAGTGACATGATAGTACATCTGTCATGGATGTTTTTCAATGGGCCATGGGGGAGGGCTTCTCTGAGATGACCTTGGAACTGAGATGTTAATAACAAGAGCTACACTATGAGGACTTGGGTGTGGAGGAAGCTGCAGTGCCCAAGAATGGGAGCAGGCCAGGCATTGAGAGGCCATCTGTCATGCTCCCAGGAAGAGGTGAAGGTGACTAAGACTAGGAGTAGAGATGGAGAAGACATTGCATTAGGAGTGGATGGATTTAGGATGTATTTTGGAGGCTAAACCATTGGAGGATTGGGTGAGGGCAGAAAAAAAAGAGGTAAATGGGATTTCCAAGTTTCTGGCTTGAGTAACCCCATAGATGATACTGTTGTTACTGAGGGAGGGAGAATTAAATCACTTTGATATTATGGAAAGAAAATAACTAATTGGTATATTCAATGATTTAGAAAAAATTCCTAACATTTGCTTAGGTGTTAGGTAGATTTGGCTTTTAGTTTGACCTTGTTCTACATCATCAGTCATCAACCACCGCCATCCAGTAGAAATAGCGCTGTCTGATTGGGTGAAGAGATTTGTGGGCTCCCACACATCTATCACACTGATTATGGATGGAGCTTCCCTCTAGTTGTGTCCTAAAGTTGTGTGACCAGATAGGCAGAATAAGAACAAGAAGGAAAGATTTATTGGGGAGTTGCTTGCTTAGGCTAGGTGGGGACAGACAGAACTTCTTAGCCCTCTCTGTGCTTGGCATTTGACTGTTTTCTCTAAGATCCATTTCCCACCCTCCTCCTACTCTTCTCTGTATCACAGAAAATTGAGTTTCCAGATAGGCTTGACTAACTGAATTCCAGATAGATTTAAATGGTGGGAAGCACTGGCAGGAGATGGTAGGGGAGAATCCAGGTTCTTCTTCTTCTCTTGCCCTGTCCTGGGTGAAGTTTGTCTCTCAAGAGATAGCTCCCTTTCCTGATTCCAAGCTCTCATGAGCCAGCCCCTGCCCTGGCCTTACTCTTCCCTGGCCTATGCATCTGGGCTCTGATAATGCCCTCCTGCTCCAGGGAAAGAGTAGATTCTTCCTGTGACTCACCATCACTTTATGACTTGTCTATTAAGTACTGAATCATTTCCACATTCCGTCAAATATATTTATATATACAATTTTTTTCTCTATTTTTTTGGTGATACTGATGATTAAAATCAGGGCCTCACACATTTCAAAAATGTTTTTATGAGTACATTGTAGTTACACATAAAATTAGGGTTTATTTTTACATAATCAAAATAGAATACAATTTTCTCCATTTCAGACCCCAGGACTTGCTCTTTCCCTCCTCTTCTCTCTCCCCTATTTGCCTTCTTTTACTATATTTGTCTTCCTTCT
>JAJEJO010000192.1:138443-153846 GCA_020662805.1 Glaucomys volans | reverse complement strand
CAGACTGAATAAAACTCCATTGGTTCCACATGTTAAGGAAACTCTTTACCACTTAACTACATGCCCTGCCCCTAGTGTCCTCCATTTATTAAGATCCAAAGTGATTTTTGGTTTCTTATGATGAAATATTGTTATACCCGATGAGAACGAGATCATCCGACCTGTTCACATAAAGCTGAAAGAGGCCTTTATTATAGATGACCAGCGACAACCACCCATACACCTAAAAGCGGTGTGGAGGGGAATTGCGCACTAGTTCCTTCTTTGTCAGTATTTATAGGGAAAATGTGAGTGAGGTGGGTGGTGTAGTCACTGTTTCTAGCCAACGCAAGCAAGCCATGCTACAGAAGCAGACGTTAGCGATTAGCTGTTAGCTATCTCTCCCTCCTGATGGCACATTTAGGCCTTTGAGGACTTTCCAACTTCCTTAATTTAAAGTTCACCCCTCGGTTTCCAGGCATTGTTTGTTCCATTTCTGGGACATGGTATTTGAGAATTTTATTTCTTGGGGACTGTAGCAATATGGATTTTGACTATTGAGCTCTAAGAACCCCTCGATGTTAAGTGATATGCTTGTGAAGTCCTGCATTTTCTGACAGTTCACTAGCTCTGTGATTTTACCACCTTTAACCATTCCCTCTTGTTCTCTCCTTGTCTGGCACATTAGTTTTTTTGTTCTATGACAAGTGAAGCTCATTCTCTGCTTAGGGCATTTGCATTGTTGTCTTCTCTACTTAGAAAGATTTGCTCACGGCTGTATGAAGAGCCTCATTCCTAAATCAACTGGATGTCTAGCTTCTCAGTTTCAACATAGCTGCTTGATGCTCTTCTTCATTGGGTTGCATAATCAAGTTTCCCAAATTAGCCCTCTTTGCACGTCCTGTTTCCCAAATGCAAACAGACAAGCACTTTCTCTCTGAGAAGCTAAGAGTTCCATTTAGTTTTATGACCCTTAATAGCAGAGGCCTTTGAAGTTTACATGCCAGAAGGAGCTGTGACATTTCATGTAGGCATTAACTGACCTTGCTTAGCAATTGAGGAAAAAAAAACAATCTCTATTTTGTTTTTAGCTTGCAATACTTTTCTGGGTATATTGTGGAATGTTTTTGTTTTGGTCAAATGCCTTAGTTGGAGAACAGTGCAAACATTTGACAAAACTTGTTTTATAGGTAGGGAAAGCTATGCTTAGAGGAGGACAGAAAGGGCCCCTGATAGAGCATATTTTGCCTGAAGGTCTGCTATTAGATTTCCATCTGCCTGAAATAAGTCATGCTTTTAAAATGAAACTGTTCATTGGAGAAGTTTCATCAGTCCTTCTCCTGGTGTTAACATAGTTCAATTAACTTTCTTTTTGGCTTCTTGAGAAATCAGATTCTGAGGACATGAGGAGTTTAGAGGGAGTGATAGATCAAAGTAAGACTGACATTTCAGGAACAGGGACTCATCCAAAGGTGGCTAAGCAGAGCATGGTGTGTGTGTGTGTGTGTGTGTGTGTGTGTGTGTGTGTGTTTGCCTTTGCCTGTCCTCTAAATAAGCAGGTGCCAAAAATGGATCTGGAAAGAAATCAGGCCTTTCTTTTCTTGTTTTGTCCAGGTCTGTGTCTAGAAGTGGCATCCCTGATGGAGGTCTAAGTATTCTGGTCCTGGGAGGATGTGATTTATTTTATTGCCTTGTGTCCTCTTACTCGACCCCAAAATTGTACTTTGGAAATCTGTAACTTTGGTAATGAGAACAACTTCTTGGAATGAATGGAGTTAGATTTCTCAAACTGTTTACACATTCCAATGAACATACATCCATTAATACAGCAATTTTCTTAGATGGCTGACTGCAAATGAATAATTAATAATAAATATTCAAATCTCCTTGAATTTAAGGGGGTTAGTGAGAAATGGCTTAAAGGTTAACCTAGATGTCTAGGAAAAACCCCAACTCTCTTATGTTTGGTGCACATAAATACACTTAAGTGTATTGTCTTCTCTCTGGGGAAATCAGATGTTATGGTATCAGTAAGCCCCAAACTGAATGCTTATTTCAGTATCCAGCCTGTTTACTTTGGGGTTGGAACAGCTGTTCAAAAAGCAATTTACATTCAACAGGTGCACCATGGCTCTAACTAATTGATGTGAAAGGTAGACTGGAAATACTCAGTAGAGAATGTTATTCTGTCATTGCCTCCTGGACCACTCACATTTTCTAAAGAAAATGCCAATTTATAATTTAAAAAAATTTTTTTTTACATGTTTAATGATTGTGTGATTTTCTGGAACCAGGAAATGATTTACATCTAGTTATCAGTCAAGACCACACTTTAATTTTTTTGTGTGTAATGACTAGATGGAGAGTGGAAAATAGGCTTGTGCATTTTTGGTATTTATCTTCTCTATTGGGATGAATGCAATTTCATATAATTATTGATTTTTTGGTTTAGGAATCACGTTTAGAATGACTGAAGGGGGATAAAATGAAATTTTAGTCAAGTGACATATACATTGGAATTTACAACAACTATTCCTATCTCCATTTTTAGAAATTCTTGAGCAATCAGATGCTATTAGTGAAAGCCAGAAAGCTATAATCTCTCAGATTAAATTTTCTTCTGGGTCTACATTCTGTTATTCAGTAAATAAAGAAATATATATTGATTCTCTACTATGTGCTTAAGACTATTAGGAACTCTAGGGTTTATCAATCTCTCAATTGTGATGGAGTATGGGACTCCTGTAGTGAATTGGTTGGTTGATCTAGAAGGTCCTCAAGATTGGGAACATATTTGTGGAAGCCTCCAAAGCTGGCTTGATCTGCTAATGAAAATCTTCAATAAACAATTGAATCAATTGATCAGTTTGTGATCAATACTACCAAACCCTCTTATTTAACCTCTGGCTGTAGAGTCTGGAAATTCAGTTATTTTTCCAGCCTCCCTTATAGCTAGAAATGAGAGAGTTGCTGAGGGATTCTGGGAAAATATGACTTTATTGATAAAAGAGACAGATGAGTGAGCACTACCTTCTGTATATATTTTCTGATTGTAGTGAGATGCTGGGAGCTATGGCAGCCATGTTTGGAACAAAATAACAGATACAAAGCCAAAATGTCAAGATGTCAAGGATGGTGAAATAAAAAACGGTTGAGCCTGGGTCCTTGAAGATATCGCTGAACCATGTCAGTGGTCTGAACTGCATTCTTTGCATTTTATGTTAAGGTAATTAAATGTACCTTGCTTCCATTCTGCTGGTTGAGATGTTTCTTGTAGCCCAAAGCATTCCTAACTGAGTGGATAGCCAAAAATGAGCTCTTCTTATTTCTCCTCTAATCCTGTTCCTTTTTATACTCCCTCAATTAATGCCATCTACCCTGTTGCTCAAGTCAGTCTTGGGCTCTTTTTTTAAACCTCTTTCTCTCATTTATCCCTCTTTTTGAATGTAGGGATAATCTTTTTCTTATCCTTAATTTCCAATTCCTAGTACAATGCCCGATACCCAGAGAACACATGAAGTATGTTTGTCACACTAAGTTAGATTAGAGTGATCAGGTATCTAATGTCAGGGATTAGTGCTTGGATACCACATCAAGTGAAAAGAATAATGTTGAGATATATTTTATTGAAGCTATGGTGAGTTTTGATAAACCAGCCTGACTCCTCATCTAGAGAATATTTTCTACTGATTAAAATTCTTTTGTCCCTCTGGTTCTGTTTCTTTCACACAGACATAATTAGATGAGCATGGTCATATTTTTCATCTTGGACCTGGTTTGAAATTTTTTTTTCAGGTTGAAATTCCTCTCTTGGGCTGGGGTTGTGACTCAGTGGTGTAATGCTTGCCTAGCATGTGTGAGGCACTGGGTTCGATTCTCAGCACCACATATAAATAAATGAATAAAATAAAGGTCTATCAACATCTAAAAAAATAATAAAAAAAAGAAATTCCTCTCTCTTGAAATTTTTGCCCCTTAAATCGATATTATTGAGCAAGTAGGCTACAGTCAGTGTTGCTCTTCTACTTTTATCCTGGTAGACATTTTGCATCTTTATAAGAAAAATATGTCTATGCTCACTTTTATAATGATTGCTACGAATGGATGCTCTCTTCCATTGACTGATTACATATCTTGCACTTAGAATTGTGGTTGTGTAACTTCTCTGTCTTTCTCTGTACATGGCGAGGAATGATAAATCAAGGGGAAATGGAGGAAACACCAGATTTAAAGTGAAAAAAAAAAAAAAGCCTGGGGTTTGTGAAGCTTCCTTGCCTCCTGTGTATATGATTTTAACCAAGTCAAGAAACCCAGCCAATTCTGTTTTCTTCCATGGACAGTGAGTGGCAGTGTCATATTCTGTTCACAAAACTGCTATAAGTATCAAGAGCCCTACAAAACTAAGACTTTCGACACATCTATTCTGGGGTGCACTTGAACCACACACCCTGAACAGGAATATTGTAGAATGGAAAGGATGTATCCTGAAGGGAGAAATGTTCTGCAAACAACATACACATAGGCTGGAGGTTACCCGGCTCAGTGGTGGAGCCCTGGCTCAGCCTGTGTGGTGCCCTGGGTTCAATCCCCAGCACTTCAAAACAACAGTAGCAAAAAAAAAAAAAAAAAAAAAAAAAAGAAATATGTGTTCAAAAGAGCTAGCTTATGGAATCCAGGCATAATGTGAGTAGTTTCTAGTTTTTCATATAATGTGAGAAATATTACTAGAAGAATGGAGGAAATAAACCGTTTTCACAGGTATAGAAACCTTTGGTAAAGTCTTGGTCCTGTTTAGCTTTTCCCAGGATGGCCAGACTTCACTCCTAACTTCACAATCCAAGGAGGGCTCCAAATCCCACCTTTACAGAATGATTAGGATGGAGAAAGGAGGGGCCGCAGCTGTGGCTCAGTGGTGGAGCACTTGCCCAGCATGTGTGAGGCACTGGGTTCGACCCTCAGCACCACATACAAATAAATAAATTCAATAAGAGTATTGTGTCCATCTACAACTAAAAAATTTTTAAAAATGGAATTGAGATAAGGACCCTTGATGTCTCTTTTTCTCAGGGTGCTTAACAACATACCATAGACTGGGTGGATTCAACAACAAGGATTTTATTTTTCAAGGTTTTGAAACTTGAGAAGTCCAAGATCCAGGCACCTGTGTCTGGTGCAGGCCTTCTTCTGAGCTTGCAGACAGCTTTGTCTTTGTTTCATCCCTACATGGCAGGAGAGAGAGGAAGAGAGGGAGCAAACAGTCTCGTGTCTCTTTTTATAAGGGCACTAATCCTTTGATAAGGGCTCCATTCTCATGACCTCATAATTACTTTGAAAGACCCCAAATACTACAATTTTAGAAATTAGGATTTCAGCATATGCTATTTGCAGGTATACAAGCAGGTATACAAGTTCTTAGCACTTTTTTTTAATCTTCTCTTTATTGTTACAATAAAAAAACTGAAATTTAATGAAAGGAAATGACTTGGGTCAGATGGTAAAATTCATTAAGGTATGATGGGTACCTAAAACTCAGTCCTTTGGCTGCTATGCTGAGAGATCCAGCATATCACAATTAGTTGCAGTGAATTTCTAAATAGTTCATTACTAATAAGAGTTCAGGAACCAAGGTTTTTGAATGAGTTGATTTTTTGTTTTAAAGAAATGAGAACTAATTCAAGGTCATACCTGTATTCATGCCAATGTAATCTCCTTACATTCCATTATTTATTGGAGGGGAGAGGAAATGGTGGGGAGTTCACTCAGCTTTGGATATGGCCATGGGAATGTGTTTAATACATGTGCCTCAGCCCTGTGCCAAGAGAAGATACCCACGTCAGATTGCATGATGCTCTAGAGAGTCCCTGGGAGTCCACCCTTCTGTGAGTTTTTTTCTCCAGAGGAAAAAAATGTGACTTGATTTTCCTTGGACATAATGTTAGTTGCAGCAGGAGTCTACCATTGAACACCACTCAAGAGGTCTCAGCTGCTTTTTATCTCCCTCGTGTTCATCTGGAGTTTCAGATTTCACTGAATATTTTTGCTCTAGACTTCCCCCATACCTTTATTTAGTAAATATTTGGAGAGCCTATATATGTCAGACATGGAAAGGTATACATTATCAATTAAAGGGATACTTGCTGACGTCTGCATTTCTATTGAACTAGGTTTCAAAAGTGAGTAAAATAAAAATTTTTTAAAAAAGTATATAAAACAGCTGTAATACTCTAGGGCACTCTATTCATGATTAGGCTTCTTTGGCAAGCTGTGCTGTAGGACACCTGAGAGCATCTTGGGGGATTAGAGTGCACTTAAGCGGGCCTTCAATACAAACTGATAATGACGACCATGATGGTGGTGATCCGGGAGCCGTGGCACCTTGCAATTTGTGGTAAACAATGGCAATTACATAGCAACTCCTGTTGCTGTTGTCTTTCTGACAAGTGCCTGGAAATGATAATTAACTGGAGAGATTGCTGGAAAGTCTCTTGGTAGCAGGCATCCTTTAATCCAGCAATCATTGGCAATCAGCATGATGTCTAGAATAAACCATTAATTGTATGAATTGTGGTGTTTCATGCCAATTATAAACCTCCAAAGGATCTCTTGGGAGGAGAATACCTTGGGAAGCTTTCAGAGCAGGGTCAACATCATGATGGGGCCTGGACGGGGCTTTTGTGGACTCTAGTGTTGGACTCAGCTTCCATGAACCATATTTGTGCTGAATGATGATGGAAACAGAATCCAGTGGTCCTACTGTTTTTTAAAATCTTGTCCTCCAGGTACTCTGAGACCAGGGGTAATTGATCACAGTACTGTGGATCAAGTGCAAAGGAAGAATAGCTCCTTTACTGATATTGCCCAAGAACCAAATCTGTCATCTGTGTAAAACCTGGTGCACACAGTGCTTCCAACTCACAAAATTACATTGAAGGGACAGAGGAGTGCTTGCTTCTCATATAAGTAGGGTAACAGAATCCTTGGCCAGCCAAAGTACTCAGATTTTTTCACATAGATCTACAACATTTTATGTAATGTGTCCTGACAGGACTTGTTTTGGACTAAACTCATCTTCTTTATTTCTGAATTATTTCAAACATGACACTTTACATCAAGCAGAACAAAGTCATTTGATGTGAATCTGTCCTCCTAAGTCTTGGGCAAGAACTTCTCTCCTGAGATTTGGGCCTTTGGAACGTTTATTTCAAATTAAGACTTGAATAAAAACAGGAAACATCAATGTTGTTTTGTCTGTCTGCTTTCGGCAGGGCAGTCGGAGTAAACGAAGGTGAGGATGGAGATTGAAGAGCAGGAAATGAAAGTGTGTTGGGCAGAGCAGGGAAGAGGTTCAGGTCTGAGTTGGCACAGAGTGAAGTGGCTGGGCTGAGAACGTGATGCCATCAGTCCAGGATTTTCCCAGGAGGGAAGGGAAGAACAACCAGACACCACTTATAACTTTTCTTCCTAGAAACCAACCAACCAACCACATCTACAGTTATACTGGGCTCTTTAGCAGTTCAGGTGCTCAGATCTAATGGCTACCTGGAGAGGGCAGCTAATCCTTAGAACTCTTTGAGGGGAAATTTTCTTACCCCTTTTTAGAGATGATAATAACAGAGCAGGGACTTTACATAGACTCTGCATGAATGATGACTTCGCTGAACTTTCAAAACCTGTGAGGCAGGTTGTATTATCATCTCCATTTCACACATGAGGAAATGGAAGCTTAGTGGCATTATGTAAATAACCTGAAGTCCCACAGACACTTCAAGAAGTCTTCCCTGAGAGCCCATGCTTAACCATGTGGGTCCTTTGTTAGTGTAGGTAGGGAATGAGGATCAGAGAGGTTCAGTGAATTACTCAACATCACACAGTTTGTAGCTGAGTTAGGATCAAACTCAGGTCAAATATTTTTAAGTCATTTGCAGGGGTGTTTTGCCTTCTTTCAACCCTTCAAACATGAAGGATATGATTTATCAAAAGGAAATTGAGGGTGGAGTACTTATTTGAAGTAGCCCTGTCAGTCTGACATGCAGTTGTCCTTTGGTATCTAAAGGTACCTGCTGAGAATACTCAGATCCAAATGCCTTTTATGTTGTAGCCTTTGCATATAACCTCCAATATGCTTAAATCATCTCTACTAGATTACTTGTAATACCTAATACAATGTAAATATTATGTAGACAGTTGTGACACTGTGTTGTTTAGGGAATGATGGCAAGATAAAAATTTTTACATGTCTAGTACTGAAGCAGTCATCAGGCGAAACGATGTCAGCAACAACAGAACATTTAATAAAAAAATCCTGTACATCATAATTTTGGCCTACATTCTCTAGAAAACAGAAGCTCAGGTGAACTTCATGTGCTGATACTTTATGGGAAGGTGCGATTCTAGGTCATCAAGGGTAAGGAAAAAGGGGAAGCGAGGCATGGAGGGAGGAGAAGCAGGCAGTGTGTATTGATGTGGTCACACCTTCATAAGAAAACACAACCACGTGCTCAGTTGTGTGGGAGCTTCCAGCCAAGTCATAGAAACCCACAGTGCCTGGGAGAAAATGCTTTTCTGATAGCTTCCGCCCTTTCTTCACCTCTTTGTCAACATCTCTTATCATTCAATGTTTGCTCTGTGGGGCATGCGGTCCCTTGTCTTTCTGGGCTTGTTACTTGTCCTCTATGGGCAGTTGCTGGGGAAGATGGAACTTCTGTGGACCTGCTAGAGCTTCGCCTGCACCCAGGAGAAGGTCAGAGAGCTATGGAGGGTCGAAGGTGAAGTGGCCATTGACCCAGGAGGCCCATGATGTGACAGATCTGGAGATGCATAAGCCATGTCTTTCATACTGCACAGCCCACCCTCTGACATCTGGTTCTCATGCTGCAGGACTGTGTTTTCAATTTTATAAGACCAAGATGTACTCATTTTCACTCTGACAGGAAGTACAAATTCAACTGGCCACAAGATCCACATCAATTGCAACCCCCTAAAAACACGTAAAGAGGGCGAGTGAACTAAAGTACAGTTCCTACTGCTGTAGCTGATCCCAAGGCATCCTCAATATCCATCGTCTCCCTCTTTACCCACCTGTTTTACGTTTATCTCTCCCTGGACACATGTATTGGTTGGTCTTGGTGTGTGGCCTAGTAGGCTTCAGAACTTTATCCTATGAGGTCTGAGTCCTTATTTGCACTGTCTCTGTGGTCTGTAGTATTTATCGTAACTGCCCACTAACAGTTACTACTAAGCAATGTAAATATTAAGGGATGCTCTACTGAGTCCTCTGGATTCGAGAAATAATGTTTCTGTTCCTTAGTGTGCAGCGACCTGAACTCCACATGGTAATCAGTGAGGATGACCTCATGGTAATCAGTGAGGATGACCTCAGCACGAAGTTTTCTTTTTCTTTTGTTTGTATCCTGCTTGTTCTTGGCCATAAGAATATCAAACTGGTCAGGTGGTAGCAATCTTAGTTTCCCATTCAGTGGAATCTTCATGAGAATTTGTTTTCTACCTCCCCTCTGCTTTCCCCCCAGATGACATCTAGGCACTCTTAACTTAGCAGAGATTAACTTTTAATAAAAATTCTGCTGTGAAGAGTAAGGGTGAGAGTAGCTACTCCTGCTTTCATCCCTTGTGTCCTAGATCCAGGTAAGGGAACTATTGGGGACACAGTAGCACACACGGGCCTTTGTTGTAGGACATGCACTGCATTCTGGAGAATAGCGCCCCAACCCTAGAAGATGTTGTTTCCAAGCAGACTCTTTTTCTGAGCCAGTGGTGGGCTCTTCCATTGATTGTTCTGTCAGACTGGGTACTTCTGGTAATGGGGTACGTAGTAGGACTGGTGCATCCTGTGGTTACAAGCCCATTGTGGTACCTCCTTTACCTTGAAATAACTTCTTTTGAGGTCATATATGTGGGATGCCATGTTGAGATGAGGCATCTTATAAACCTTTCTATCCTGGAGCTGCAGGTGATGTGGAGTAGGTCTAGATTCTCACAATGAGCAACTCCATCCCTTTAAGGATGAATGGTGGCATATTGAGGTTTCCACATTGGTCTCTATCTGTGGGTTTTCCAGCTTCAGCAGTGAGAGTAGCTGGAACTAACTTGGTAGAAAGGAACCTGTGTTGTTGGGCCTATTAGAGTTGCCATCCCTGTCACCACAGCCACTTGGTTCATGGGACTGTTGAGATGTCCCTCCAGAGTTAGGATGAGGCACAAACGTTCACATTTTATGAGCATGGGTCCATCCATAGACCATCACCAGATTTCTTCATAACTGATTTTTGCCTTCAGGGCTATGAAAAAATCAGCCAAACTATTTATTGATGTCGAAGTGCCTTTGTAATCCATACCTCAGGTCAACTCTGGAACCAAGCAGACCACTTCAGAATCTGTCCCAGGAGGATTTTCTTCACCACTGCTTGCTGGGACATCTCTGAGAGGGTCTCTAATGTGGCAGCAGTATATTTCTAACTAGCGCCAACATATTGTGCTGACTTATTTATGAACTGGTCTCTTTTCTTCTTTTGATGTTTATTCATAGAAAATTTCTTGTGAAGTTGTAGGTGTGGCTGGAGGGAGGAACATCAGTTCAATAACAGTCGGAGTCCGGGTCTCCTTTGCATTTGAGTTATTAACACCTTTTGGACCTGCCTAAGCTTGCTTTCCAGTACCACCAATACTGCCCAGCTCATCATTGGCAGCTCAAGTTGTCCTATAACCTGGTGTCACACATGGGTGCTTGTCTCTGGACAGTAGAGTGTCCCATGTGGACTTGTTCTTTTTACCTTCATTTATCTTCCTCCCCAAAGCTCCCTGCTTTCTCCCCCATGGCCCCAACCCTAATCCCAATCCTTACTTTATTCTTTGGTACTGGATATCAGTTCTTGAGTTGCATTTTTCCCCCTTGGGAGGAAGCTAGATAGAAAAGGATAAGTACTCATTGATCCAAACTTAGGATCAAATGCCTATATCACAGCCAGAACTTTCACAGTATTAACATGATTCTTGGGTGTTTTTATGGAGAAGCAGCCTAGGGTAATGTTAAACTAATAAACTCTTGTAACCAGGTTGCTGGATCAAATCCCAGCTCTACCACTTAGCTCTGGGGCAAGGCTTTAACTTCTCTGATTCTCAGTTTTTTTTTTTAATCTATAAAATGAGAAAAAATATTTTACATGTTATTTTAATACCTATATTGTATGATTTTGTGAGGATTAAAAACAATGTGTATAAACTACTTGAGAGACTGCCTGACTGCACCCTAAGTGTGTTATACCTATTTACTATTGTTCTTCCTTATGATCAGGCTAAAAGTGAATGTGGCTTTTGTCTCTTTCCAATTGCATTTCAAAAAATCGATCCACTTCTCTATTTCACATGGTTTGGAACCAAGTCTCCGAAAGCAAGTAGCCATGTCCAAATTTGGGGATGGATGGGAGAAAACTAATCCTACTTAGAAGAAGCATTGGCAAGTTCATGTGCACAGTAATGGTAGCAATTGTAACACTGTTTTAGGCCTGGAAGGTGAAGACATGACTTTTCCTAAGAGCACTAATGAATCTGGATAGTCAGTGTATATGTAAGTGATTAATTCTGGGAAGCTTGATTGTGGGTATATTAATTATTTAAATACTTAAGAATTCACACATTTAGAAAAAGGAAGGCTCTAAGTTCCCCAAATAGTGTTAGATTCTTCTCCAATTTTTATCATTATTTATTGTTTCTATTTTTAAGTGGAGGAAAAAAAAAAGCCAGTCTACTCTTTTATTATTGGAGATAGTGGTTGTTGGTTTGTTGTAATGTTCTGGTTTAGTACATTGTGAAGATGTTCACAAGAAGTCAGGAGTTCACAGCTTAAAAGTCAGGAGGTAAGATGTCCTTTCATTTAATGACTTTAAAAACAAAATTAGAATTTTGTTATATAGTTTTATTTAAAAGGCAAGAGTATGTCACTATAGATGGAAAGGATGGAGGATCAATCAGCTGAATTTTGCAAGTCCATGATGCTGAAGATTGTTACTACATGTGCTCAGTTGATCTCCCACAAACAATTCCTAAAAGCACAATAATTTCTTTCTTTCTTTTTCTTTTTTTACTATTGGAGTTTGAACCCAGAAATGCTTTACCACTGAGCTACATCCCCAATCCTTTTTAATTCTTTATTTTGAGACAGGGTCTCACTATGTTGCCCAGGTTAGCCTTGAATTTGCAATCCTCCTGTCTCCGCCTCTTGTGTTGCTGGGGTTATAGGTGTGTGCCATGGTGCTGACTTTATTTTTTCCTTTTTAAAAGGCTTCCATTCAAACAAAATTTTGAATTTCAAAAGGAAGAAAAAAACAAAGCCACTTCATAGAGTATTTGCATTTCGTTAAGTAATTAAATGTTTGATATTTAAATTAGGTTAACATATTATAACTTAATGTTGCAGATTATGCCAATAAATGATTGAAATTATTCCTCTTTTCCATATGTGTGCCCCCCATACCCCAGAAAGAGATGCTGCAGATCCTCCTGTCAGGAAATGAAATCTATTTCTCTAAGACTCCATGTGTGTTGGTCTTGTGATTTGTTTGACTAATATAATACAGTGGAAGTGATGCTGTTCCACTTTCAAGTCTGGACCTTAAGAAGCAAGAAGGTTTAGAGGAGAAATGATTGGGTTGTAAGAGTCTTAACCAAATCAGTGATTTAATCCCCTGATAGGGATTAACTGAGTGGTCACTGAGGTGGTAGGGTGTGGCTGGAGAAGTGGGAATTGGGGCATGGCTTTGGGTAGATATTTGCATCTGGAGGGTGGAGGACTCTTTTTACTTTCTGATCGTGATATGAACTGCTTCCCTCCGCCATGATGCCCTGCCTCACCTTCAGGAATGGAGCCAGCCTTCCATGGGCTATGACCTCTGAAACCATAAGCCCTCAAATAAACTTTCTCCTCTATAGTTGTGCTGGTGGGGTCATTTAGTCACAGTGCGAAAATAGCTGACTAAAACATGCAGAGCCTAGGTGAGAAAGCTATGGGTGTGTTTCGTCTATAATCTGATTCCTTCTGTAGCTATAGGGTGACTGCTGAGCAATAGACCATATATTTCAGGTTCACATCAGGGGATCCAATCCTAGGAGAATAAGGAGGGGACTTTTCTAGAGTCCGAGCAACATTTTTCTTGTGTTTTGGCTGGAATGTGTCATGTGCTCCTTTCTGAGCCAAACCCTAGTAAGAGGACAGGATTGCTCTGACTGATTGGAACTTACCAGGGTCTCCCATGGAGATGCTGTTGGATCAATAGTTACTTAACTGCTAACTGATACCATTTCTAATGTTTCTTCTCACTTAACTAGTAATTCAAAATAATTCTTTTTTTTTTCATGGTCTTTAACATATATTTATTTTTATTTATTTATTTTTTATTCACACAATTCATATAATCTTACATATACATAGGGTAATCCTGTCTGTCTCAGTCTACTAATTTTCCTTCCCCCATCCCTTCCTGTCCCTTTTTTCCTCTACACCATCCATACTTCCTCCTTTCTTTCCTATCCCCCCCATCCCTGCCCCCTCCCATTATGTATCAGTATCCATTGATCAGAGAAAACATTTGGCCTTTGGTTTTTTGGGCTTGGCTTATTTCACTTAGCATGATATTCTCCAGCTCCACTCATTTACCAGCAAATGCCATAGTTTTATTCTTTTTTATGGCTTAATAATATTCCATTGTGTATACATACCACAGTTTCTTTATCCATTCTTCAAAATAATTCTTTGTTAAAACTTTTAACATATTGCTTCATTGTTGTTGTCTCCAGTAGTGTTATTTACAAAGTCTAACATTAACCTAATTCTTGCAGTATAGTTTTAAAAAGTTTAGTCTTTATTCCTGTTGTCAAATTGTATCCTGACTTGACTTGTAGTGGGAAATTTTTTCATTGATTTTTCTCAGTATTCAGTGGATTCTTTCTACATATGGATTCACATCATTATTTTTTGGGTCAGAGAGATTTTCTACCAACTTTATTTTAAAATTATTTCCATTCTTTAATTCTGTCTAGTTTCACTTTTTAGAACTTCTATGACATGGATATTGACAAGGATCTTTCCTCCTTGTCTTTAACAGGTGTATTGGTTGATTTTCATCCTTCCCAAATATATATGTTGAAGTCTTAATACCCAGTAATCTTAGGGCAGAAATGGGGTGACCTTATTTGGAAAGAACTACATTTGTTGCAGATATAGTTCACTAAGATAAGGTCATGCTGGACCCTAATCCAATATGACTAATCTTCTCCATCTCTTTCTCCTCCTTGTTCTTCTTTAAAAGAATTTAGTAGTGATGTTGAATTTTATTTAATGCTTTTTCTGAGCTTATCAAGATGGTTATACAGTTTCTGTCCTTTGTTGATATGGTATACACACTTATTGATTTGCATATGTTGAACTGTCCTTGCATCCCTGGGATGAATCCCAGTTGATCATGGTGAATGACCTTTTTTGCTGATTCAGTCTTATTCCTCATTATTGCTCTGCTCAGTTTTTCTACTTCTATACGATTCAGTCTTGGTAAGGGGTATGTATCCAGGAATTTGTCTGTTTCTTCTAGGTTATCAAACATGTTGGTGCACAGTTGTTCATAATACCCTCTAATGATCATACATATTTCTGTGGCATCAGTTGTAATGTCTTTTTTTTAATCTCTGAATTTTTCATTTGTGTCTTCTCTTTTTCTTAATCTAGCTAAGGGTTTGTCAATTTTGTCTATTTTTTAAAGAACCATCTCTTCCTTTTGTTGATATTTTTGTATTTTTAAAATTCTCTGTTTCATTTACTTCTACTCTGGTCTTTATTATTTCTTCCTTTCTACTAATTCTGAGTTTGTTTTATTCCCTAGTTCCTTATGTACAGTAGGAGGTTAAGCAATCTTGAGGTCTTTCTGCTTTTTGGTGCAGGCATGGATTACTATAAGTTGTCTTATTACTTCTTTTCTATATCCCATAGGCTTTAGTATGTTATGTTTTCCTTTTAATTTGTTTCAAGAAAATTTTAAATTTCTTTCTCAGTCTATTTGTTGTTTATGAGTTATTTGCTCAAGTTCCATGTATTTTTCCCTTGTATTTAGTTTACAAAGTTTTTTGTACATTAATTCTAGTTTTATTGCCATGTGGTTGGAAAAGATATTTGGTGTGATTTCAATTTTTTTTTTTTTTAGAATTTATTGAGGCTTGTTTTGTGGCCTATGATACAAGCTATCTTGGAGTAGTCCCATGTGCTGTTGAGCAATTTGTGCATTGGGCAACTATTGGGTGGAATGTTCTATGGATGTCTATCAGGTCCATTTGGTCTAGGGTGCAGTTAACTCTGCTATTTGTTGATTTTCTATTTTGGTGATGTTTGGATTGCTAAAAGTGTGGTGTTAAAGTTCCCTATTAA
>JAJEJO010000192.1:113679-131925 GCA_020662805.1 Glaucomys volans | reverse complement strand
TCTTAAACCCCGTAATTTTTTTCTTCTGTTTGATCTATTCTGCTATTGATGCCTTCAGGGACATTTTGAATCTCCCTTTGTGTACTTTTCAGCTTCAAGGATTTCTGTTTGATATTTAAAAATTACTTTAATCTCTCTGTTAATTTTCTCTAACATGTACTGAGTTGTTTCTGTTTTCTTAAAGCTAGTGGGTTTCCTTAAAACAGATGTTTTCAATTCCTTGAGAGTTTCACGTATTGGTTTGTTTCTGGTGCTTTATTTTGTCTCTAGGTTAAGTTTATGATTCCCTGAAGGTTATTGAAGTTTGTGGGTTCATAATATCTTCTACACATTGGAGGATTAGGTATTTAATCCAGTCTTCATAATCTGACTTTGTTTGAGCCTATCCTTCCAGATATTCTAGCTAGCTGTTTATTTTCCACACTTCTGTTCACTTTCAGCATTTGGGCACTAGAGGGCGCCCGAGGTCCAGGTTTGCTGTAGTCCTGCTGTCTGTGTACTGTTGCTGTTTGGGCACTAGAGTGTGAGGGAAGCGCAGGTTTCTCAGAAATCTGCGACTGTTGTGTTGATTGTTCTGCATGTACTGGGGAAGTGCCTAAAAGGGCAGTCTGTCTCACAAGCTTTCATCTTGGGCCAGGGCCGGCCTAGATCTCTTGTCCACAGTTACTGACCTGTGGTCAGGCACTATGGGATTCTGACCAGCTCTGGACCTCACCATGGAGGGACCGGCCGCAGGTTTTAATGCAGGACTTGGTGCCTCCCTCTCTTTTCCTCCCCCAATTACTCTTTGTCTGTTGTGCTGCCTGGGGATAAAGGAGAAATGGGTTGGCCATTACGTGGCTTCCTATGCTACAAAACTGAATCACAGCCAAAGCAAGCAGCCCACCAAGACCAAGTGCAGCACACAGGCATGACTAAGGCCCACAGTGCTCTGGGCTGCCTGCTGCTGAAGTGGACATGTGGCTTGACTCTGCAACCAGCCACAGGTTATGCTGGTCAAAAAAGAAGCTTGATTGACTAGCACTGCGGTTCTCTGCCCTGTCTGAACCATATTGATCCTGAGGCTTCATCTGTGGGCACTGACCTGAGAACAGGGGTCATTAGGATCTTACCAGTGGTGGATTTCACTGGTCTGGCACTGAGTTCTAAGGCAAAGTCCTATGTTCACTTTCCTGTTTTTCTACCCCAGCAGGTGGAGTCTTGCTCCTTGCAGTGCTGCTGGAGGTTGAGGGGCAGGTGGCAAAGGTGGCTGTGGCTGTCCAGGCTCACACTAAGTTGTATCACACCTGAGTCTCATAGTAGCAGGGATGTGCACAGTCTCAGGGGCATGCCCCGGGCTCACCCACGGCTGGTAGTGATAGAAGCTGAAACAGGAACCTGTTCCATTTCTAGGTCACAGGTCTCTGCTGGTATTGGGGCAGGTCTGGGGCTCTGTATGTGAGTCCTGGCCTAACCATAGGGATCTTTGGGCTCTGCCCGGTACTGAGTCTCCCTGCAGCAGGCCCAGCACTGAACTCCAACACAAAGTCCTGTGCTCACTTCTCTGCCCTGCTGGGTACTGGGTTTCAAGTCTAAGGCCTGGACCTAAGTCCCTTTCCTGTGTTAAGATGGAGATGTCTCCATTACTGTGCTGCTTAAAGTTGGTGGAGGGGCAGCCCTGGCAACTCTTTCTTCCTTTCCTTCTTCAACATGTTTTTTTCTTTATTATACTAAAACCAGGCATTGTGTTTTCTTATGTGGCTTCCTTAGCTCTGATGAATAATTTCCTATTCTGTGGCAAGTTGGTTGCTGGAGGATGTTACTCAGTTGCCCTTTTGCTCAGCTTTCTAATGTTCTTGTAAAAGGGGAATTTGGACATAGACACTGACACAGAGAGCATGCCATGTGGACATGGACGCAGAGATCAGAAGGATGCATGAACAAGGCAGGGAATGCCAAAGGTTGCCTGCAAACCACTAGAAGCTAAGACAGCGACATGCAGCAGATTCTTCCTCATGGCCCGAAGAAGGAAACAACCTGACCAGCACTTTGATCTTGGACTTCTAGAACTGAGGCAATAAACCCCTGTTTCAGCCACCTCGTATATATTTGTGAATGGAGCCTGGGGAAACTAATACAATTGTGTTCATACTCTTCATTCCTTTTTCTGCTTCACTGTGAACCAGAAGAATTTGCTTTCAAAGCTCATTAATTTCATCTACACCTATGTCCATTCAGTTTGTTGTCCAGTCATTTATACATTTGTCATGGTTTAGATATGAGGTGTCCCTTGAAAGCTTGTGTTTGAGACAATGCAAGAAAGTTTAGAGGTGAAATGCTTGGGTTAGTACAGTCTTAACCCAATCAGTGCATTAATCTGCTGATGGGGATTAACTGGGTGGTAATTGTAGACAGGTAGGGTGTGGATGGGGGAGATGGGTCAGTGGGGGTAGAACTCTCTCCTTCCTGATTGTCATGTTCAGAGACACTTTCCTCCTCCAGTGCTTCAGCCATGATGTTCTGCCTCACCTTGAATCCAGAGCAATGAGGTCTGCCATCCAAGGACTGAGATCTCTGGAACTATGAGCCCCAAGTAAACTTTTTCTCTTCTACATTGTTCTTTCTGGATCTTTTGGTCAGTGATGAAAAGATGACTAAAACATTGTTCAAATTCGAGATGGATAATTGGTTCATTTCAGAATAGCCTGTTCTTATTTCATAGATAAAACAACTAAGCTTTTTTCTTGATCAGTCCTTTCTCTTGCATTCAGATTTTATGTAGCTGCCAGTAAAAGAAGTCACAATAAACAAGAAAAAAATTAAAATTATCAATTAAAAGGTCTAGAAAAGAGCATTTGGACTGTTATCTAGGGACTAGGTTCCTTCCATCTTTTTAATCTGCCATTCGGCGCATGTGGGCTTCATCCCCACAGATGCAAGATGGCTGTTGCATCTCCCAACTTTGGGTACATATTCTAGCCTAGAAGAAAGAATACAAAATAAACAAGGAAGGACTGATGTCAGTATTAGTATAACTGATGCATATGAGAAAAATTTTAGTGATTTAAGATGAAACTTATCTATCTTTCATATTAATGTGGAGTCTAGAGAGCTGACACTCCATCACATGATGTCAGGAATCTAAGCTCCCTTTATTTTTGTTCTACCATTCAAAATATGTGGTTCCCTCAATGTATCTGACATGGTTGCTCAATATCAGCCTTCCTTTCTTTATTCCATCTAGCAAGAAAGTGGAAAATGAGGAGGAGATGAACTGGAAGTTGTATAACACACATCTGATTACACTCCAGTGCCCAGAACTTACCCATACCTGGCTACTAGGCAAGCTGTATTGGGTTATATCAGCTTTTATTTTCTCTCTTAGGCAGCAAGAGGCCCACTTAAAATCATGGGTTCTAAAATGAACAGAGATAAGAAGGAGGAATATCAGGAGACAATTCACTCTGCTGCAATTAGGAAAAGCAAACATACCCAGAAATACCCCCACAAACTTCCTTTTCTATCTCCCTGGCCAGATCTGCATCCTCTGATAATGTTGAGGAATAGAATTCTGTTGAATCAGTTAATTATTGAAGGTTCTGGAAGTAAAAGAAAGGCAGAATGGATTTTGGGTAGGCGATAGCAAAGTGCCACACTTATGTGGAAGTTTCTCTGTTTGTGGTGATGCTCCTTTCATAGTGTTTGCTTTTCTGAAATTTTTGGTGATTCTTGGTTACAGGAGCTCCTACTCTTTTGGTCGGTATGCTAGTTTCTGAATATGGGGTTCCTGTTAATATGTCTGTGAATACTGCATCTGCTGACCACAAAATGCCTCCAGGGACATCAGGGGAGGGGCAGGAGCACTGTCCAGAGCCCATCTTCAAGTGGGGAGACTTTACCTTCCAGCCTGGGTCCTGCCCAAGTATGCACACACTCTGCCCCTATTAGGGGCTGGTGATTCCATGGGTTTACTACCTGCAATGAGGAAGAAGGACTGACTCTTGGATGGCCCTTGGTTGGTGCCTTGACAAACCACCCAAGAGTTCATCTTCAGGGGCTCTGCTCATCCACTATCTCAGAACTGGAGCACCCCATCCACTGTCTCAGAACTAGAGCATCGTTGAAACAGCCGCCATCTTTGCACAAGTGCTCTGATGTACAGGTTTGGGCTTCCTTTCTCATTTTAAATTCAATCTCATTTGTTTTCTATGTGCAGGTATTTCTCAATTTATAGTCTCCTAAGAGTATCTCTGTAATTGACAAAACAAAAATATTTTCTGTTATTTTTAGGGATTGGGGTAAGACATATGTATGTGCTCAGCTTACCTTCCCACCCTCGTGATCTGGTTCTCCAGTAGAATTCTCTAGTGTACGTTGAACAATATAGGTTAAATATAATGTTGATGTCATAGAGGGTATAATAGTTTCTTTTGGTTGATATAACAAATTACTATAAACTGTGTGGCTTGAAATAGTAGAAAATTGTTTCCTCACACTCTTGGGACCAGACATCTGAAACCAAGGTTGTGCTACCTCTGAGAGCTCTACAGGAGAATCCATTTTTACCTCCCCCAGCTTCTGGTGGCTCCAGGTGGTCCTTGGTTTCTGGTTGCATCACTAAAATCTCTGCCTCTGTTTTTACGTGACTTTGTCCTCTGTCTTTGTATATCTTCTCTTCTGTCTCTTTTAAGGAAACATGTCATTGGATTTAGGGCCCACCTGGATAATCCAGGATGATCTTATCTAAAGATACTTAATTATATCTTCATAGACCCCTTTTTCAAATGATGTCATAGTCAAGGGATCTGGGTATTAGGATATAGATGGAGTTATTTAAGGCCACTATCAGCCTCTATAATGGGGTAGGCAATTAAGTTGAATAGTTGTAATGCAAGATTAGAATACTCTCGTGTCATAAATTATAGTATGGAGTATCTTCATAGTAGGTAAACAGTAGAGTATATCATATGATATTTATCATATAATATCACAATATCACATTTTTGTTTTTGGTGGTAATGGGGATTGAACCTAGGACATGCACTTGCACTCTTTAACACTGAGCTACGTCTCCAGCCCTCATGTGTCAAATTTTAAACTTCTTACTTATCTATAGAAGTAGCTTATAAAAAAGCAAAACCAACCAAACGAAAAATGCATTCATCCACTTTTCCATAAATTTTTAACTATTGCTATTTATAGTACCCTCATGTCCTAAGAAAAATAGATAATAGCAATCAGAGAAGTTATTTTTTTCCTTCTAAGGACTTTAAATAGTGAACCAGCATTCACGTGGTAATCACATATGATTTTCCTTTGTGAGGTTAGAGAGAAAGTCATAAATAGAATTAAATAATAGTGAACCCAAGTTGGACATTTGCAGTGCAGGTGACTCAGTTACAAGTAAGACTTTTCACATTCTTGAGGCAACATGATAAGCTGTCATCCCTCCCGGCTGATTCTGATTCTCCCAGCATCAGCCGCTCCCTGGCTGGGGGCTGATGCTTTTTGTGAGAAGCAGTCAAAATCTTGGTACGAGAATTTCTTTCAGTGGTCTGTGTTCTCTGCTATCCTCTCCTACTTTCCCATGAGGTACTTTTTTCTCTGGAAGCCACTTGCTGGGAGATGATGAAAAAAAGGTGTGACAGAACTTAACTGAAGCAGAGTTGTCAGTTTTCTCAGGTCAGCAGGAAGTGCTGATAAGAAGACCTTCCTGGGGATAGGAGTGGCCCCTTAGGGAATAGGAAAATTGGGATTGGGACGGTCAGACCCCCTGGCTGGGCCTGTTTCCTTCCTAGCTCTAGCATTTCTGCCTGAGCAGAGTGGCAAGTAGCTTCTGATAGCCACCTCTTCAAAGGCGGTAATGACAGGATGGGGTCATGTCTTATTAAAGATCCCATTTTAGCAAAGATTTGTGGGGCTCCTGTCTCTCCTCTTTTGGGAATGCCACCAGGCAGAGGCCAAGGGTGCAGGGGCTGTGTAGGCTGACAGAATACAGGATTTGGTAGGACTTTTCACCCTGAAGAAACAGGGAAACTGGTTTAGTTAGCACTGGTTAACCAGTGGTTAGCACTGGTTTTCACTGCTCAAGGTTTACCAAGCCTTGAATTAGACTTTCTCCTTGACCTTGCAAAGCAAAATCATGAGCTCCATTTCTTAAGGAGATGACTCATGCAAAAATCATCATATATTTGGAACAGGATGCTAAATGGGACTTTTCTGTTTGGTTTGGGATGTTGGTCAAAGCCCGAAGCAGGAATATCATAAAAAGGGCTACCTCTGAACAAGATGTCCTAAGATAGGGCATAATTAGCCTTAAAACCACCGCTTACCATCCCAGTGGCCCACCTCAACCTACATGAGAAGAGGACCTGGGACAGGGAGAGTCATCTGAGAACCAGGTCTTATGGAGAACGAAGAGCTTGTGACAAGATCCTTTAATAAGTTCTACCAGAAGCCCAGAGTGGGGACAGTCATACAAGACTCATTCTTTAACGATTAGGGGGTACCCATGAGTGGGGGAGGCTGACTCTTCATTCCATTTGGACATCAGCTTGGGTGCTGGAACTGATGATCTGCCCATGTTCTCACCTGAGGGAAGAAGACAATTAGGACCAGGTGGCAGGCTGTGTGGAGAGTGGGCTGCTCTCACAGCAGGAGGTACAACAGGGTTGAGAGACACCTCTGGATTATGCAGACCTCACAGGATGCTTGGGCCATTCAACAAGTGAAAATATCTGGAAATATGTGGAAAATGACCAAGAAGTGATTAGGTCCTTGAAAGGGGGAGCTTGCCTCATAGGGTTAAGAGCAGAGACTAGAACTCTCCATGAGTAGGTTAAACTACACAGCTTACTACTTCTGTCTGTTTCCAGGTCAGTAGGTGTTTGGGTCAGGGCAGAAGTTCATTCCTGAAGTTCTTTGGAAAGTATAACACATTGTTTATGTTGCTTGTAATAACAGATTTCACCTACTTTATGAGGGAGTAGGGCGAATCATAGTATTGATGCAAGTGCTAGGATTATTTTTCATTTGGAACCTGATATTTAGAGATAATGTAGCATTTTCATAACTCCTCCATGATTTTTTTGTTATTTTTAAGGAAATTATTAAATGGGAGTTTATTTGCTTAATTATTATTATTATTTGTGGTGCTAGACATTGAACCCAGGGCATGGTAGGCAAGATTTCTATCACTGAGCTATACCTCTGTCCTTAAACTAGTTCAAAACGTGGAGTGCTGGACTGGGGCTCAGTGGCAGGATGCTTGCCTAGCACAGGTGAGGCACTGGGTTCAATCCTCCGCAGCACCACACAAAAATAAATAACTAAAAGTACTCTGTCCATCTTCAATTAAAAAAAAACAAAAAAACAAAAAAACAACTTGAAGTGCTGGAAACATCTCATGTAATACTGGAAAACAGTTTCATTTTCTATGTAATTTGTATTTTCAGAGAAATAGCTCTTGCAATGGTTGCTCACCTATACTATTTTACTAATTCATTAATTTCTGCTTTTATGAATTCCTTTTGTATTATTTGTAGTATTGATTTTTTTTCTGTAAAAACACAAAACTTTAGCTATATAAATTTTCCTCATATAACAGCTTTGGTTGCATTCAGACATTTTAGGATGTAGTGTATGTTTATTATTTAGTATTAAACACCATAAAAGAGTTTTTCTTCTCTGAGCCAACAGTCACTTAGAGGAATGACCTTTAATTTTGAAGGGATTTTTAAATTTTGTTTCTTTCCATTTCAAAATAGTTGATGTATTGTACTATGGACAGGGAAGGTGACTTGGTGGTTTCTGTTTTTAATATTTATGAAAACTTTGTAATAGGTGACAAATTTTTATATTGTTTTTGTGGGTGTTGAAAAATTTCTATTTCCTTTATGAAGGGAGAGTTAGTTACCAGCATTTAAACCAGATTGACTAATGAAAGAATTTAGATCCTCTCTATCATTTTAATGCCCAGTTGATCTGTTGAAGCTGAAGAATCTTAAGTAAAATTCCTTCCATTAATATTATACACGTCAATTTATTTTGGTTTACTAAATGTTTTTGCTCCACATGAGGAAATTTCATGGAAATAATACCTTTGAATTGTACTTTTCATCAGTGTAAAGTTATTCCATTTTTAATTAAATTATTTTAAGACATATATGTAGCAGGGTAATAAGTGTTGTGAAATTGTAGAATAAACTTGCTCAAGTGGAAGAGAAGATCATTTTTGTTACTACCAAGAATTTCATTTCCCTGATGTATCAATAGTAAAGAGTTGTTATATAATCTTCCAGACTTAAAAACCTCATATGATAATTATTTTTTCTTATTAAATTCTGTAATTTACTTTTAAAACTCAATAATATGATAATCTGTGTCATATTTTAATTGCATGGATTTACCATAATTATTTAACAAATTCCTTTTTCAAAATATATTTAGGTTAGCAAATTTTTGCTATTATAAATAAATTTAGGTCTTGATTACTGTTTTTTTCTCTGATGATAATTTTGTGAAACAGTCTGATATAGCTTTGTCCATATTTTTAAAAAATACTGCTTTTGAAAAATTTAAAGTATTTTTTTTTAAGTTCTCTGCTCAAAGGCGACCTTATCAATGAGGACTTTCTAAAATACCCTTTAAAAAATAGCACTTCCCTTCTCTACTTTACACACTCCTGATTTTCTTTTCTTGATTGGTTTTCTATATGTTATTTGTCACCATCATCTGACATTTGTCTGTATACTTGTTCTTCTTTTTTTTTCTCTCTCCCAGTTCTGGGGATTGAACCCAGAGGCACTTTGCCAAAGAGCTACATCCCCAGCCCATATTTTTTACTTTGAGACAGGGTTTTGATCACGTGTCAAGGCTGTCCTTGAATCTGTAACTCTCCTGATTCTGCCTGGTGAACAGCTGGGATCATCTGTGTGTGCCACTCTGCCTAGCCGTATGTTCATTCTTACTGTTTGTTTCTACATGCCCCTCCAAACTAAAATGTAAGCTCTGTGAGAAGAGGGACTTTTTATCTATTGTGTTCCCTATTTATTCTCAGTGTGTGACACAATATCTGACATGCAGAAAATAATGACAAATTTGCCAAATGAATAAAAAAATTAATTTTATTAATAAATTAATTCTCTTAGTTTTAAATTCTGCCTATTTATTTTTTTGTAATTATTTTTTCAATTTTTTTTAGGGCTTTGGCTTTAGTATTCAGTTAAACATGTGCCATTCAAGCAGTGGCTTTGGTCTCAGGTTTTGGAAGACCAAATAACCAACTGCTTACTTTAGTATCATTTCTGACGTCTGCTTCTAGCTTACTAACTTGCTGGGATGTCCAAATTTCAAACACCTAACAACCCAGCAAATCTGATTGAAGGAATGTTCTTAGAAAGGAAGATCAATAAAAATGTATTTTCCTGGCAATGAAAAAATAAGGCAAAAGACAGATGATTTAAGATTTAGAAGATATGATGCTATGTTCACACTCTTCACTTGTGTGTGCAGAAAATAATTACAGCGCAAGGTACCATCTTAAGATTACTGGCTGTAAGGTAATGTGACACTGATTCTCAATTCAAGTCAGACATCATGACATCTAAAATGGTTTAAAACTACCTCATCAATTATACACATTAGACACATGTTCAAATAGGACTGAGAAGTAGCGACTACATGACTAAAAGTCTACCTGAACACAAAGAATACCAACAGACAGGACTTAAAACCAGTGCATGTCTTGAAGATAAAATAATTCATTTGCTGGAACTTGCTGAAGAAGTACCCTAACCAATATTCTTCAGAGTGCAAGTATTACTCACATGGTACTAGCTATAAAGATTCGTTTCTTATTCTCCTCCAGGGGAGATGCTGAAATTGCTGTGCATCCAGTGAAAGCTAGGTGGCAAATTCAAATTCAGAGACTATTTTGTTACCTTGGAAGTCAATTATACTGCTCTATTGCCACATTTCTAGATTCAAGGATGAAGGGCAAATTTAAGTAGTAAGTTCAAGCTTAATATTAGAAATAAAAGTGGAAGTAAAAAATTGCTTCTGCTGTGAAGTGTTCAGAAAGCATATCCTTCAGGTAATATACAGAAATTCTGTTTTGGGGCTGCTTTAGTGAAATTGTATCATCACTATTGACCAAGCTTTAAGTTCAGAAGTTGTAAAGGAGACAAGACTTGACTTTAATTCATTTGCTCTTAGAGTAGAAGGACAATATCACTACCAGCAGTAACCTATTATGACAAGAGATAGCAAAACGTATCTTCCTCTGCTAACTTCAGTTGTAAGTGAGGATCTTTCTAATATTGTAAATATGTGGTACATTAGTCATATGAGCAATCTGGTAATTAATGGAGCTGAGATATTATTATACCTGCATTTTAATACCAACTTTAATACCATTTGAGAAGTAATATTTTAAATAATATGAATGAAGTTTTAACTCGGTTTGTTTTATGGGGGAAATTTCAAATTTATTCTTGTCTTAAGAAGTTCATTCTGTAATGGTGACCTCACATGAATATTGAGTTCAAACATGGTCTTCGTCATCAGGTCAATGTATATATTTATAATATTTCTATGAATTTTTGGGTAGATACCCAAAAGAATGCTTATAAAATATATAAAGGGTATAAGTAATCAGAACACAAAACATTGATTGCCTGCTATCCAACTAAAGAACAACAACACCATCATAATTGTAAAGTTTCTTTCTTATGAGTTCCTTATAATTGAATAACATAGGCATGTTTGCATCCCTTAACAACATGTATTTAGTTTTGAATATTCTCAATTTTGAAATTTTTTTTTCAATATGGGGATTAACCCAGGGCTCTGAGCAACCTAGATAAGTGCTCTACCACTGAACTATATTGCCTGACCCCTTAATTTTGTAATTTTTGAACTTTATGTTTCTGAAATTTATCTATATTGTAACATTATTTTTCACTAAATTATAGTATTTCATTGTCTAAACTATGCATTGTTTTTTCATTCTACTCCTGAGGGTCATGTGTTGTTTTATTTTAAAAATTGTGCTCTTAAATGAATATTCTTGTGTCATGAGTCCAAATATAGAAAAGCAAGGGTTTTTCGTGTGTGTGTGTGTGTGTGTGTGTGCGCGCGCACGTGATGTGGTGGAGGCAGTGCAGGTAGTGATGGAGTGTGAGGTTAGAAGCTAATCTCCATTTTTTTTCACTTGGATATTCAATTATCTCAACCATCTTCTCTCCTCTCCTATAATATAACCAAGTGTCTACTTAAAAATAAGGCTATGTCTAGTCTTTCCATTCTGTTTTATTGGTTTTTTAGTATCTTGGAGCATTAGTTAAAAAATGAGTCTCTTACTCCATGAACATGGTATAGCTCACCATTAATTTAGGTATCCCCTAATATATCTCAATGAAACTTTATAAAGTTCTTTGCCAGTGATACTGCACATTTTGTCTCTTTGGGCCTTTGAAGGTATCTGAAGCATTGTTCAATTTCTCAGCTGCCTTTTCCATCTTGGACAACAGTCCTCCAGCAATATGTTAGACTCACATCTGTGGATTTTGTTATCTTGTAGAACTTGGCCTAGTAATTCTATACTCTTTTTTAGCTCTACTGTACTTTAAATAAAATACATTTTTTAGTTTGTTCAGATATTTTAATTTCCTTCAGCAAGACAGTTGGCTGAAAGTACCAGTCTGTCACCAATGGGAAGAAGTCTCCAGATCTTCTTTGTACTTTTGTCCTCTAGATGTATCCCTTATTCCCATCCCTTTTTTCTCTCATGTGTTACTTCAACTGCACCAAACTTCAATTTACTTTTTCCTTCTTTCTGTTTGCTTCAGATTTCTTTCAGCTTATCTGATGACCATCCTTTTCCCTCTCTTCATATTTTAATTCAAATTAAAGCCTGTTTTGTGATAAGACAAATAGAAGTGAACTTGGTGGAAAACTTAAAACAAATCTCATGGGGATTCAGTCCAGATAAGAACATTGCTTGTTTGAGGTGTGTTTATGATTTTGGTAAAAACTCAGAGAAAAATCAAGAGGCAGTGTGGTAGTGTAGTGATAACTTTGACTTCAAATTAAGGTAAAGTTGAACTTTCATCTTTCTTCACCATTTGAGAGCTGTGGAGATTTGGAATTATTTAAGGACAAAGGTTAATTAATGTAAGTTGATTCCTTTTCTTCTTTTTGGTGGGTCAAGAGATTTATATTTTGTCCACTCAAGCTGCTCAACTTCCCCAATGCTGTTTATATTGAACAGTAGACTGAAGAGTTCAGCTTTTTCAAAAAGGAAAGATCATTGTGGATATGTTATGTGAACCCCCAACAGGTAACGTCTTATGATCTCTCAAATGTTTCACGTCTGAATTGTCTCGTTTGTTGGATTGACTGATGACCCATTATCTAATTGAGCAAATGCCTGTCCTTTGGTATTTCCTTGGATGACACAAAGAAGAAAAGTTATGATTTTGTTGTAGGAGACCTGTGGGAGACATCACTGAAGAATAATAACAGAATTTAGGATGGGGAAGAGAAGAGGGATTTGAGAGATTAGCATTTCAGAAATTGAAAATGAATATAGCCCTTGCCAGGGAGGTGTATCTCAATTTACACAAAAGATCAACTCATAAAAACTTGTGTATGCATTAAATTTTAATAAGTATAATCACACTCGAATTTCCCAAAGGGTCTTAGTACATAATGAAACCTAGTTGTGAATCCTTTTGTAAAGTGAAGAACGTTCTTCTTTTCTTATTTTTAAAATATCAAATTTTATTAAAATAAATGTTATATGAACTTCAAATGCTAACTATTAAAATACACTAGTAAGATAAACATAGTATTCATTTACTAAAGAGAAGATTTTTCTAAAATAGACTAGGATAAGAAATAGCATATTGTCACCTTCTTGAATTCTAATGAGTATATATTTTTTCTCCTAAGGAATATATTTTAAGTTTGAATTTTAACAGTTTGGATATTTAGGTTTTTCTGTTTTTCTCTTTCTTCTTATATAGCATTTAGTTTTCAAAATTGAGAGCTACATTTTGCTTCTTTCATTTGTATTTCTTGTACATGCAATGCTATATACAGATAGATATATAAGAAACACAAAAGTCTTTATATTCTTACATGATAGCTTATATATTTTTTAATAATCTAATTGCTTATTTCTTCAACTTCCTTGGGATCACCAGAGAATTTATACCATCTTGAAAGTAAAATACAAGGATTTCAAGTATAATTTTGCTATTTTTGGAAGCTTAGTTCCAAATTCTAACTTGGCACACTTTGTCTTCTTTTGATGGTGTATGCAGTCTTGAAAACTAGCAACTTTTGTTCAGAGCCAAATGGACAGAGCTATGCTCAAATAAACTATCATCCTCATCTCAACTAACACTTCAGCAGGGACACGAGATTATAAACTAATGGAAAGAAGAACAGGAATTTGGTGCAGGTAAGAGTAGGATAGGAGGAATATTTTATATTTTATTAAGATGGGAGAGTATTAATGCTTCAGAGTGAATGACAGCTTGCCCTTGAAGCTGACTTTGGCAACTTGAAGCTCCCCAAGAAAGAAAATGGAAGTGCTCTGGAATACCTTTGGGGTGAAATTAACAGATAAAGTGTGGATCCTTCCTAGTGTTTCCATGATGAATGGAAATTCTCATGGGTATCATTTTTCAAGGCCTCTGCTTCCTAATATATTTATATGTTAGCAATCATTGTAGTGATATTTATATATTTATTGGAAAGTGATATTTATTTGAAAGAAGTTTTATTTCCACCCCACCTTTTTGGGTGTAACCCTTAATGGGTTAAATAAAGGAGCTGCTGTTACAAAGTTCATCAAGAGAAAAAGACAAGGAAGATCATGCAGCTAAAATGAAAGTTCATTTTCAATGGATCTTCAAAAACTCCATAAATGGGACAAATTAAAGAAAGAATGTTAATGCTTTCAACATACACTTAACTTGGTAGTAGATGACAGTTGTCTTTGGACACATTTCAAGGCCAAATCCATCTAGATTTATCGCATTGGCTTACATTATTTTTAAATTTGTTCTATTTATTTATTTAAAAATTATTTTTGCTTAAATAAGCACTCAAGAGTAATGAGTATTTATTGTAAATACTTTAAAATTTGCATAGAAGAAGCAAAATATATCTTTTATGATTTTGCCTCCTGTAGATAACCAACCTATTTTAACATACTTTTAAATTTTATCTAAATATAAGTGTATGCAATTTCAAACATGAAAGAAGTACTTTATAAATTCCTTTTAATCACTTATTATATCATGAAAATATTTCCTGTCATTAACTATTGCTTTAATAATTGCATATTTGTTCTTTTTAGATATACAAGACAGTAGAGTGTATTTTGAAATATACACACATGGAGCCTAATTTATTCTAATTAGGATTCCATTTTTGTGATTGTATATGATGTGGAATTACATTGGTTGTGTATTCATATATGAACACAGGAAATTTTATTGTCTTCCCTATTCTCATTCCCTCTCCCTTCTTTTTCTTTTGTCTAATCCAATGAACTTCTGTTCTTCCCTCCCCTCCCCATTGTGTGTTAGCATCCACATATCAGAGAGAATATTTGGCCTTTGTTTTTTTGGGATTGGCTTATTTCACTTAGCATGATAGTCTCCAGTTCCATCCATTTACTGGCAAATGCCATAATTTCATTCTTTATAGCTGAGTAATATTCCATTGTATATATATACATTTTCTTTATCCACTCATCTGTTGTGGGCACCTAGGTTGGTTCCATAGCTTAACTATTGTGAATTGTCTGCTCATATTATTTGCTATCAAATGGTATTGTGTGATTTTCTGTGCATTGCAAATTCAATTTTTTTGTGCAACCTAATGCAGTCCATTACTTTGAATGTACATGTA
Organism: Glaucomys volans; assembly: GCA_020662805.1. Lineage (NCBI taxonomy): Eukaryota > Metazoa > Chordata > Mammalia > Rodentia > Sciuridae > Glaucomys > Glaucomys volans. The sequence goes on along the minus strand of JAJEJO010000192.1, from coordinate 117,018 downwards.
ATTCCAGGGGAAGGTGTTTCAATCTCAATGGCCAGGATACACAGGAAGAATACAATTCCTGCCTTAAGATTAGTGGATGCAACCTCTGAAGTATTCACCCTCCCAGAAGTAATTGCTCCTCTTGGCATTGATTGACAACAACAGGTATTTAGATTGCAGGGTAGTGTCTCTCAGTGACTAGTGAAATGCTATTGGGATATAGTAGGTAAAGACCAGTGATTTTGAGTGTACTGCAAAAAGGATGCTGTCCCCAAAATGAGGAATTGTTCTTGGTAAAATGCAAATAACATTCCTCTTGAGAAAACTGCAGGAACCATAGAAACACTGTCTACGCACATTGTTTCAGCTGCCAATTGTGTTATAAACCACTTGAAAACTTAGTGGTTAAAACAACAATGCTTTGTTCTCACTCATATTGTTGATCTCCAAGGAGAACTAAAGAGTAGAATTGTGCTTACCAGGGACTGGAAAGGGTCATGGGGAAGAGGAATAGGGAGATGTCGATTAGTGGTGAGATATAACAGTTAGAAGGAGTAAGTTCTAGAGTTCAGCACAGTAAGGTGAACATAGTCAACAATAATTTGCTGTATATTTCAAAATAGCTAGATGAGAGGATTTTTAATATTCTCATCATAAGGAAATGGTGAGGGAAATGCTAATTACCTTCATTTGATCATTACACATTGTATACAAGGATTGAAATATCTCACTCTATCCCATAAATTTGTACAGTTATTGTGTACTAATTAAAATACTCTTAAAAACCAACAAAATAACAGTGCTTTATTATTTTTCATGGTTCTGTGTGTCAACTGGGCTCAGCTGGGCTGCTCTGTGATGTGACGTAGCTGAGGACACTGGCTCAGCTGCATGCAGCTAGGAGCTCCACTAAGGTCAGAATACTGAAGGTGGGGTCTCACGGTTCATGATTGGTCTGTATGCACCTTCTCACTCTGTACTCTAGTCGGAGCTTCTTTACAGCTTGATGGATTGGCTTCTAAGAGGGAATTTTCCAAAAGTGCAAAAACGGACGTTATGTGCATTCTTACAGACTAACCTTAGAAGCTGCACTTCACTTCTGCCTCATCTTACTGCGCAAAGCAACACACAGCATCAGCCTGGATTCGAAGGGAAAGCAAACAAACCAGAGAAGCAGTGAAGTTTCATAGCAATAGGCATGAAGATGGAGGGCTTCTTACAGTATCTTTAGAAATGATCCTTATACATATGACCATATTTAGTTTTTTTGAAATAGGAGTTTATTAATAATTCCATTTTACAGAAGATAGAACTGAGACTTTGAAGGAATGAGTGACATGCCCAAGACTATTATACCACTCACTGGCACGTGGTGGGACTCAAAGCCAGGTTGCCTGATCTCACATCCTTGTGTGTGTGGGTGTGTGTGTTACCAGGGTTGGAAGCCAGGGAAATTTATCCCTCATCCACATCCCCAGCCCTTTTGATTTTTTACTTTGAGACAGGATCTTTCTCAATAGTGAAGGCTGGCCTCCAATTCCCGACACTCCTGCCTCATCCTTGAGAGAAGTTGGGATTAGAAGTGTAGAACACCATGCCCAATTTTGATACTGAATCCTTTTGCCTTCTATTTTTTATTAGAAGTTATGTCAGAATTAGGTAAAATAAATGAGGCTTGTGAATTAGGTGAGTACCTCATTTTCAGAATCAATTGAATATCTTTTGGACTTTATTCCTAACGTTGTCCCCCATGTCCCACTTGCTAGGGCTGCACTCCAGCATTGAACACTCTTTCCAATACATGCCTATTCAAATGACGACACCCTCTTCCCTGTACTACTTACTGCCAGTGAATACTAGGAGAGTAACTAAATCTAACTCGTAGTGTCACCCAAGTATGGTGATTGATGTTTCTGACTACTCAGCAGCAGTTTTCCCTTCTGATAACAGAATCCCCATTTTCCTTGGGGAATTTGTGGCACTGAACACAAGCCCTGCTCCAGGAGTGGGCAGGTGACAGAGGGCTTCTAATCACCTTTTGCATTTCTCTTCTCATAGTCTTTGGTTCATGGATGAGCACACGTGCTAGGCCAGGGAAAAGCCACTAAAATTAAATTCAGTTCAGAACCTTTGTAGATGGATATGGTGATAAAGCATTTCCTTTTCTCTTTGGTGCTCTGGGAGAATGAGGTAAGGGCAGTGCTGCTGGAGTCATCTTGTCCCCACAGGCAAGAGCCTGAAGAGAATGAAGCCACCCAAGGAAGAAAAGCTTCGGAGTGTGGCCCAGGTCCTGGCAACATCACTTGAGGCTCTGGAAAGGGTCAAAGCCAAATCTATGCTTGGAGTTTTCAGGATGTTAGCCAATAGACTCCCTTTTCCCTCACCTAGGTCTAACAGGGTCTCCTACCAGACACAACCAAAAGAATCCTGACAGACCATTTGTGGTAACTAAAGGGTCTTGAATTTCTGAAAACGCACATGCAGCGTGCGCGCACACACACACACACACACACACACACACAAACACTGTGCCTATGTGAAGCAATTCAGGAATTCCATTGTGATTTAAACAATGGTGGCCCTAAGGGAACATAAGAAGGAAACTTCAGCTAAGAACAGGTAGGTGTGAGATCAGGAGTTCTATCAACAAGAAACAGCAGCAAGTGCTACTTAATTGGATCTAGGCAGTTGGGTTCTTTGCCTGGGGAATCCAAGGAACAAGATCCATGGACCAGAGGAGGGTAGAGTAATAGGCTTTATTTAAAGCAGATAAAGACAAGACTCCCAAAGAATGGGAGGGGCCCCAAAGGAGGCTACCACTGGCTATTCTTTGCTTGGGGTTTTTAAGGGCTTATCTACGGTTCTGCAGGAGGGATGGTTAGGGTCTGTGCTAATGGAAATGCTGCTATGGACCAATCAAGCTCATGGATTTAAACTAGCTGAGCCAATCAGGAGTGTATAATTTCCATCCCTTATTTATATAAGTAAGAGATGGGTCTCACCTGCTGGTATTTCAAAGAAGAAAGAAGCAGCATTTCAGGTAAGAGTCTGCTTGCGGTCGGCTATTGCTAGGGGTAGGGGCAAGGGTAACTAAGGAGTGGAAGAAGGCATTGTGGTTAATGCTGGCAGGGAGCAGCAGTTCCAAGATGTCTGTCAGACCCACTCTCCCTTTCCAGTTGACCTGATGTGCCCCTTATCCTTATCTTATCTGCCCATGGGAGATCTACCTTCCTGCCTCACTACTATGTTCTATTCCTTAGCCAGCTAAAATTATGAATTGTACATTCTGTTTCTGAATACAGAATCCCTACTTCATTGTCCTGTACATAGTAATTACTAAAACCACAACAACCCTAAACA
>JAJEJO010000192.1:83213-113579 GCA_020662805.1 Glaucomys volans | reverse complement strand
ATACCCTTTATATAGTATATATATATATACTACATATATAATTTTTTCCTGTGCCAACTCTGATAATTGCTAGTGCCCACTGGGGCATAGACTAAAGAAGACTTCTGAAGCCTGTTGCTGGGTGAAGAATTAGTAGTGAATTAATAACATTTGCTATGGGGAAGCGAAGGCATATGAAAGAAGCATCTAGTTTCTAGCATATGGTGCTCATCTCCCTTCTGATTGTGAAAGGAGATAGGAGGAGCTGCTTTTTTATTTTTCCTGTTTTACTAAACTCATACCTTACTAATTTTGGAGGTTCCTTTGTTAAATAATTTTAGTTGCTTTCTTTGCTAAGTTACTTAAGCCTAATCTCAGGTATGTTTGGGAGGTTAATGCTCACTGTGTCCTTTGCATTCATTGGTCAAGAGGTAAAATTTATGCAACAGAAAATTGTCTTCGGCCATTTTTATTTGATTGGCATGTATTAGGCAAATACTGACTCTCAAGTAACCCATGGGGGGCTGGTATACTCCTGTCAACCTCTTTCCCCATCCCTGTGATCTTTAGGGAAGGCATCATTAGCGTGTGTTGCCAACTCCCTTACCAGCCTGAACTGGGGTAAGATTCTGGTGGTGTTTTTAAAGCATCATTGTGGTAGGCAGAACTAAGTCCCCTGCCCGAAGAAATCCATGGCCTAATTCCTGAAAACCATGAACATGTTATATTGTGTGGTAAAGGGTAATTAAGGTTGTGAGTGGAATAAAGATTGTGAATCTGTTGACCTTTATGTAGGCAGACTCTCCTGGATACTATGGGTGGGCCCGCTATCAATACAGTGGTCCTTAAAAATGGAAGATAAGTAGAAAGAGGAGGTTGGAGTCATGTGAGATGAGAAGGATTTAACCCACCATTGGCAGCTTTATTATTATTATTATTATTATTATTATTATTATTATTTGGAACCAGGGATTGAACTGAGGGACACTCAGCCACTGAACCACATCCCCAACCCTATTTTGTATTTTATTTAGAGACAGGGTCTCACTGAGTTGCTTAGGGCCTTGCTAAGTTGCTGAGGCTGGCTTTGAACTCACAATCCTCCTGCCTCAGCCTCCCGAGTCACTGGGATTAGAGGCGTGAGCTACCGTGCCCAGCGTTGGCAGCTTTGAAGATGGAGGGAGGGCCCGTGAATAAAGAAACTGGAAAAGGCCAGTAATGGCTTCTCCTGCAAAATTCCAGAAAGGAGTGCAGTCCTGCTGACACTTTGACTTTAGCCCAGTAAGCCCCAACTTATAGCACTGTAACCAGACTTTTACAGGATTGTAAGAAAAATTGGTGATATTTTAAGTTTGTGGGAATTTGTTCTGGCAGCAATTGGAGACTAATTAAGGTTTCCTTGCAATGAGTGAGTAGACTATTAAATGCAAGTTGAGTCACAGTTGAATGTGATCTTAAAGTGTTTCAGCCCAATTTTTAAAAAATGTTTTTATTAGTGCTTTATAGTTATACATGATAGTGGGGTTCATTTTGACATTATCATACATGCATGGAATATAACTTGCTCCATTTTAGCCCCCAATGCTTCCTCTTTCCCTCCCCTCCTCCTTCCCCTGTTTCCCTTTCTTTATCTACTGGTCTTCCTTCTACTTATTTATTGTGTTTTTCAAATTTGTGCATTATAGGTATACAGAAAGGTAAACTGTGCTATCTTCATACATGTACATAGTGTAACTTTGTCAAATTCATTCTGCATTTATTCTCTTTTCTCATCCCTTCTCCCTCCCCTCAATTTCCTTTCTCTACTCCACTGATCATCCTGGTATTTTCACGAGATATGCTTCCCCTGTCAATTTTCCATTACTTTGGTCTTCCATGAGAGAGAACATTTGGCCCATGACTTTCTGAGTCTGGCTTATTCTACTTAGCATGATGTCCTCCAATTCCATCCACTTATCAGCAAATGGCGTGGTTTCATTCTTCTTTATGACTGAGTAAAGCGCCATTGTGCATATATACATCCCATTTTCTTAATCCATTTATCTGCTGACAAGCACCTGGGCTGGTTATATCTTGGCTATTGTAAATGGTGCTGCTCTACACTCTGATGCATCAGTGAATCTCAAGTGCCAACCCACTTGTTGATTCTTGGTTTTATTTATTTAACTCTAGGGGTCTTGTTATGGAAGTCAGTATCTGTAACAATAGGTTGGAGTGTTGATCCGATGTTTTCTTCTAGCAGTTGCAAAGTTTCTGGTCTAATTTCTAGGTCTTTGACCCACTTTGATTTGACTTTTATTCAGGGTGATAAGTAGGGATCTAATTTCATTCTTTTGCACATCCAGTTTCCCCTGTATCATTTGTTAAGAAAGTTATCTTTTCTCCAAAATATGTTTTTGGCACCTTTGTAAAGTACCAGACGACTGTAACTATGTGGACTTGTCTCTGGATTTTCCCTTCTATTCTGTTGGTCTTCATTCTGTTTTGGTGCTACAATCATGCTCGTTTTGTTACTGTAGTTCAGTAGTATAATTTGAGATCAGGTATTGTGATGCCTCCTGCATCACTCTTCTTACTCAGGATTGCTTTGGTTATTCCACATCTTTTATTCTTCCAAATGAGTTTTAGACTATTTTTTTCCAGTTCTGTGAAGAATGTCATTGGTATTTTGATGGAGATTGCATTTAATCTGTATAATACTTTTGGTAATATGACCATTTTGACAATATTAATTCTGCCTATCCATGTTTGTTGGCATTCTTTCCATCTCTTAATGTCTTCTTCAATTTCTTTCCTCAGTGTTCTAAGATTCTTGTTTTTTTCCACATTTTTATTACATTATTGTTGTACATAGTGGTGTGATTGTTGTTATATATTCATACATACGTGTAATATTACAATAAAATTTGACCAGTGTCATTCCCCAGTATTACCCTTTTCCCTTCGCCCCTCCCTTCCCCCTGGTCCCTTTCCTCTCTTGTACTGATCTCCCTTCAATTTTCATGAGATAACCCCCCCCTTTCTTTTCATTTCTCCTTATTAGCTTCCATATATAAGAAAAAACATGCAACCCTTTACCATATGAATTTGGCTTGTTTTGCTTAACATAATGTTCTCAAGTTCCACCCAGTTTCCTGTAAATGATACAATTTCACTTTTTTTAAAAAAATATTCTTATTAGTTGTTGATGAACCTTTATTTGTATGCAGTGCTGAGAATTGAACCCAGTGCCTCACACATACTAGGCAAGCCCTCTACCATTGAGCCAGAATCCCAGCCCCAAATTTCATTTTCTTTATGGCTGATTATAACTCCATTGTGTATGTATACCACATTTTTTTATCCATTCATTCATTGATGGACACTTAGGCTGGTTCCATTGTTTGAGTATTGTGAATTGGGCTGCTATAGACATGGGTGCACATCAGTCACTATAGTATTATGACTTTAATACTTTAACATCAATGCTGAGGAGTTCTATAACTGGGTCATATAGTGGTTCCACTCCTAGTCTTTTGAGGAACTCCATACTGATTTCCATAGCAATTGTACTAATTTACAATCCCACCAACAGTATAAAAGTGTTCCTTTTTCTCCACATCCTCTCTAGCATTTACTATTATTTGTATTCTTGATGACTGCCATTCTGACAGGTGTGAAAAAAGTCTCAGGGTAGTTTTTTTTTTTTTCAGTGTAGTTTTGATTTGCATTTCCCCAATTGCTAATGATGTTGAACATTTAAAACACATATTTGTTGGCCGTTTGTATTTCTTCTTTTGAGAAGAGTCTGTTTAATTCACTTGCCCATTTATTAGTTGTTTTTTTTTTTTGGTGTTAAGTTTTTTGAGTTCTTTACAAATTCTAGATATTAATCCTCTGTCAGAAGAGTAGATAGCAACTCCCAGTTTGTAGGCTCTCTTTTCACATTCCTAATTGTTTCTTTGCTGTGTAGAAGCTTTTAAATTTGGCGCCGTCCCATATATTAACGTTTGGTGTTATTTCCTGAGCTTAACTGGTCCTATGAAGAAAGTCATTGCCTACATGTCAGAGTGTTGATCCTACATTTTCTTCTAGGAATTGCATAGTTTCTGGTCTGATTCCTAGGTCTTTGATCCATTTTGTTGATTTTTGTGCAGGGTGAGAGACCAGGGTCTAATCTCATTCTTCCACTTATGGAAAACCAGTTGTCCCAACACCATTTGTTAAAAAGGCTGTCTTTTCTCCAATGTATGTTTTGGCACCTTTGTCAAGGATCAGATGATTGTAGATGTGTGCATTTATCTCTGTGTCTTCTATTATGTACCATTGGTTTATGTGTCTATTTTCATGCCAGTACCAAGCAGTTTTTGTTACTATAGCCCTGTTGTACAATTTGAAGTTATGTGTTGGGATGCCTCTAGCATTGCTGTTTTGGCTTAGAATTCTTTGGCTATTCTGCATCTTTTATTATTCCAAACGAATTTTAGAACTATTATTTTTCTAGTTCTGTGAAGAAGGTCACTGGCATTTTTTAAATGGAGATTGCATTGATTCTATATATTGTTTTTGGTCATTTTAACAATATTAATTCTGCATATCCATGAACATGGGAGGTCTTTTGGTCTTCCAAATTTTTTCTCAATTTCTTTCTTCAATGTTCTATAGTTTTAATTTTAGAAGTCTTTTACCTCATTTGTTAGATTTATTTCTAGGTATTTTATTTTATTTTGAGGCTATTGTGAATGGGTTTGTTTCCCTGATTTCCTTCTCAGCAGACTCATTGTTGGTATATAGCAAAGCTATTGATTTTTGTATGTTGCTTTTGTAACCTGAAACTTTGCTGCAGTTATTAGTACTAGCAGTTTTTTGTAGAACTTTTTAGATCTTCTTTTTGGATCATATCATCCCATTCATCTGCAAACAGTGATAATTTGACTTTGTTTCTTATTCATGTCCCTCTAATTTTCTTCTTTTTCCTGATTACTCTGACTAGAGTTTCAAGAACTATCTTGAATAGGAGTGGTGAGAGTGATCAGCCCAGTTTTAATTCCCTGTATTAATTCTCTCTCACATCTTTTTAAATTTTTTTATTTTTTTAACATCAATATAATACATGCATTTTTTCCTTCCCCACCCCCTTCTGCCTCATTTTCCTCTACACTATCCAAAGTTTCTTCTCTGGTCCCTCCCCTGCCACCTCCCCTGCTCCCCGCATTGTGTATCATCATCCACTTATCAGAGAAAACATTCAGCCTTTGGTTTTTTGGGCTTGACTTATTTCACTTAGCATGATATTCTCCAACTCCATCCATTTACCAGCAAATGCTGAGTAATATTACATTGTGTGTGTGTGTGTGTGTGTATGTGTGTGTGTATATATATATATATATATATATATATATATATATATATATATCACAGTTTCTTTATCCACTCATCAATTGAAGGGCATCGAGTTTGGTTCCACAATCTAGTTCTATCACCTCTTTAATAAATATTCTTCTAGGCTTTATGAACATGTCAAGAATGGGAATTGCCAATGTCCAGAGTGTTTTTTTCCATTGTCGGATGATTTGCACCATCAATATTTATTCCCTTTAGGAGACAAATATGAATCTGAACCTCCCTAACAGCATTCCTTCTTTAATTCTGATTGTTTTCTAGTGTTGAACAGAAAATTTCCAAATATCTTGTTCATAAAAGTCACCCTTTTCAGCATTTGAAGACTTAACCATGGTCCCTTGCACACAATATCTTTGTGCCCTTCTTGTGGATTCCACAGGACTCTTCTCCTAGTGACAAACTGCCACAAACACTACAGATATGGTTTCATTGGTAGAGATTCTTCAACGGGAGGCTTCATGGTCTTCTCTGTTTTGGAAATTCCATCTGACTGTTCCATTCATTGGTCAGGAACGTCTCTGCCACAGTGCCCAAGGCAGTTTAAATGACTCTCCTTTTCACCATGATGTAAACTCCTTTTTACTGTTTTCAAGGCTCTGAGGGCTTTGCTTTGCACCTGATAGATTCCTGATATCAACTTGTGTTCTTGAAACATGATGTGGTTTTCATATCCTTCATCTTCTTGATCAGTTTCCTATGTGACCTGTGTCTGGGGGTAAAGTTGTAGAGGTGATAGAACTGATTCCTCAGTATAGAGGAAGGAGCATGATTTGTGTAATCAGAGACTTTTTTGTTCAAATTATGTTTTTACCGCCTCTGGACTATTGGCAGGTTTGCTAACCTCTCATGAATCCTCAGTTTCCTCATCTGGAAAATGCTGAAGAATACTTCTTATTTACAGGATTGTGATGAGGATTAGGTGAGGTTGCCTATGCAATCCTTTGCAAACCATAACACAATGTAATATCTCTTCTCTCCTGATTCTCCCTTGACCCCCCACTTTATTATCTTTTTTCTTTTGTGATTAGAAAATTGTGGGCTTGAGTTGTGGGCTCAGCTTCATAAAGCTCGGGATGTTTGTGGTGGTCTGGAGCAATTATAGACTTCCAAGGGGTGGCAGGGCTTGAATACAACCTTAAAGGTTGTCAGGAGTGGGTTGAATAATGGGGATGAATAAGAAAGTTTTGTTCTTGTCTTTGAGAATAGTGTTCATTTCTAAGCTTTCTGAAGATGACTTGGAGACAAAGCTGCTGGCATTTTATGTAGGAAGGGAAATTTAGTTTATAACTCATTAGTTTTGAATCTAGTTTAAAGGAGTTGGGATGTAACTTGATCGCTGTGATGAGACAAACATGGAAAAAAAAATCTGATGTTTAAACTGCCTGGGACTCGAGCGGGGACTTTATCAGCGATTTGCAAACCACAAAAGCTCATTTTAAAACTTTCCTTGGGGCATTTTTTTTGTTTTTAATTAACTTAATAGGCCTGGTTTGGATGATTAAAACCAGAGAGTACCTGTCACCGGAATGATGGAAATCCAGACTGGGGAACACTCAGTAGGTCTAGGAAAAGTGGGATCTGAGAAGTTCTGGACTCTATGGGTCTATCAAAGTTTAGAATTCTACTTAAGTTCTCCAGGAACTCATGCTTTTTATGTTGCCTAGAAAGCAATTATTTTATTTTTTCATGTGAAGTTATAATCTGGGACATTATTTGGAAGTTATGTTCAGTAGCTATTCTTTGGTCTACTCGGCCTCCACTAGTTTTATTTTTAACCCTCTCTTGATTATTTCTAAACCCCTCAATCATGAAATCTCATTTTCTTTTATTAGGAGGGATTTATTCACAAGGCTAATGCAGACCTACATGACATCCTTTAATACATGTTCCTGAATGCTGAGACGGTGCTGCGAGTAGGAACAGATGCTTCTGACATAAGATACACAAAGTATGTAGAAAGAGGAGAAACTCAGGCCAGAGCCCATAATTCAGTAGATGGATTCAGGTTTGTAAATGCTGAAGAAATTCTTTTGAAAATAACAATGACAGAAATCACAGGACCAACAATGATGACCTCTTTTCAGGCAATGGCTGAGTACTGAAGATACAACAGTGGACAAGAGCTGCATGCTTTCCAGGTCCTCATGAAATCTTCCTCAGAGGGAGACCATCCTTCTAAGCACCACTAGTAAATAGATAAATAAATTAAGTAATTACAAATTGTATAAGTGTTATGATGAAAGAAAAAAAGGCAACTGAGATAAATGGGTTATGAAGGGGCACAGGGAAGGAAACAAAAGCTTTACCAAAGATAAACATTTAAACTAAAACCCATAGAGGAGAAAGCTTGTAACTCAAAGACAGGTAGAAGTTAATTCAGGGCAGAGAAAACAGACCCCAAGGCAGGGAAGATTTTTGGCTTATTTGATAAAGTGAGAGAAGGTTGAGGGAGGAGGGAAAAATTGAGTTGAGAGATTTTATCAAGTCAGTGATATTTTACTGATTCTGTTCCTCTCTGCCATCTACTTTCCTCATATCCATCTGTTATTTCCTAATTTTTCTCTGTCATTTCAAACCAGAGGAATGAAAGAATCATTTCTTCCCAGAAAGACCCAGCGATTTCCCACTGGAAATACAATTAGTCTGCCTGGCTCCTGTCTGTGACCCAGGGTTGAAGCTGTGGGACTTTTATCTAAGAACTCAGTTTATTCTCAAAATTTTATACCAATCTTGACTTCTAGTAGCAGAGTTTGAGTGGCAACAATTGTCCAGGCATTTGGGACTCAGTCTCATATTATATCCATTGAAGGTCTAGCTCTGGTTTTGTTTCTGTTCTGATAAATAGCTTTTATCATCTTTTGATGATCAGATCCTAAATAATTCTTGTAAGCTCATCCACTCATTCAGCTCATTTATTCAGTTTGATTGAGGGACCTACTGTAGGAAAGGCACTGTCTGAGACCTTGAGGATATAAAGATAAATAAGATGTCTCCTTCCTCTAGGGTAGCAGGTGAGGTGGGTGATGTGGTACCTGCAGGGTCAGGGACAATAGGGAAGGTGGACCTCATCTGGTCTGTGGGGTTCAGGGAGGACTTCCTAGAAGAACTGCAAAGATAACTAAACTTGGCCAAACTCAGGTGGCCAGAGGCAGGAGGAGGGTGGAGAGTGGTTAGAGTCTTCCAGGGGAAAAGGTGGCAGGCACTGAAGAGGCATCATGGGGTGGGTGGGTAGCAGGATCTGAGTGAACTCAGGGATTTGGACTGGACTTGGGATTTGTTCCTCCCAGGCATCAGTTATACACCTGAACTCGGGTCCTCTTACCTTATGCAGACTTGCTGGCCTTCTGAACCCAAAGATCCCCCATTGTGATATCCTGCCCATTTTTTGGGGCTCTGGTAGCCTTATGTCAATATAGGGGATCTGTCATCTGTGGCATTCTCTTCTTTTTGGGGTGGGGGTATCAGGGATTGAACTTAGGGGCACTCAACCACTGAGCCACATCCCCAGGCCTATTTTGTATTTAATTTGAGACAGGGTCTCACTGAGTTGCTTAGCACCTCACTTTTACTGAGGCTGACTTCAAACTCACAACCCTCCTGCCTCAGCCTCCCGAGCCATGGGATGTGGCATTTTCTTCTCATATGGCACTGAACTTCCTCTCTGCACTCATGGGGGTCTTCCTGGCTCCTGGGATGCTCTCTCCTCATCTTGCTACTTATTAGTACATCTGGGGGTTGAGTTAGAGGTGTTCTGACCCTGATTGTGCCCCAGAGCACGCTTTGTTTTGACTCTGTGGTGGGGACACAGTACTTGTTGACAGATTTCCATTGTCCTTTTCTCTCTACTCTTGTGCAGGGTTGCCATCCTTTGAGAGTGGAAAGGTCAAGAAGAATGAGAAGTGAGGAGAACATGGCAGTTTGAAAATGACAGCAATCATCCCAGCCTTTAGGAACAAGAACGTGTTCTCATTAGAGGCTAAGATATAAAATGGAGTCGGAAAGACCAGGATTAAAACTAAGAGTCCCAGGGTTGGGGTTGTGACTCAGTGGTAGAGCACTTGCCCAGCACGTGTGGGGCGCTGGGTTGGAGCCTCTGCACCACATAAACATAAATAAATAATAAAATAAAGTATTGTGTCCATCTATAACTAAAAAAATATTAAAAAAACTAACAGTACTATTTATCCCTAGGTATGTTATCCACACAACAAACAAACAAAATGACTCTTGGAATGTGGTCAGCTGGGAATAGCGCAGAGATGCAGAAAAGAGAGAAATCCCAAGAAAACTCTGTAGCAATTAGCTTAATGCTTTTTCCTTCTAAGAAAAGCCCTGGTGTGAAACCCTGCAGAGAAAGTACTGGAATAATTATTCCCAAGGCAATACTGCAGCACCCCATAACCAGAGCAGATTTTCAGGCAGATTTGAGTGACAAATGTGTTTATTCTCTTCACCTATTCATTTATTCGTCCACTCGTTAGTCCTCTGAACAAAAATATATTGATTAACTTTTGTGCCAGGCATTATGCTAGGTTTGGGGGCTATCTCTGTCAAAAGTGCTCATTTCTTCACCTCACAGAACTGATACATTGAATAGTATATGTTTGTGTGCGCAAGTGTGTGTGTGTGTGCTTAGAGGAACAGTAGTTTTAAAAACAATTATTATGAGATGTAAATAGCACAAAGGAGCTTTATGATGTTCATTGGGAGCTCAAAACTTGGGCAAGGGACCTACGTTAGGGATCAGGGAAAGTTCCTGGGGCACATGATTTTGAAGCTGAGACAAGATAGCAAAGTAGAAGGTGGGGCAAAGTGGAGAACATTCTAAAAACAGCAGGTGTGAGTGCCAATGCCAGGATGGGAAGAGATTTGACTCCTCAAGAAGAAATAGCCCAAAAGAGGATACTTTATAATAAGGAAAGTGATGTTCAGGTATTATTGATCACTTATGAGGATACCATAAATAAAGGAATATGAGAGAGAGAATTAGACTGGTATAAGAAACACTGGTGCCCACGTCAGAGCCCCCGAGACCACTCCTGGTTTTAGCCTCAGTATGGTAGGCAGCCTCACCTAAGCTCCTCATAGCCTTGAGCTGCTGGAACCCCCCCTCAAGCTCTAAATGTGTTTTCCTCTTTTGCTTCAAGGCCTTCTCCAAGTTCAGGAGGAGCTGGCTGAAGCCAAAGTGAGAGCATTACGCCCCTGGGGCCAAATTTAGCAGATGGGGACTGGAGCAGGTAGATGGACACTCTGCTATTTGTCAGGCGGCCTATTCTGGAAGCATTCGGTACCTTTCTCAGGAATCTTGGAGGAACCAAGCCCAGGAGTATACATAGGAGGCCTTGATAATGAACCTGTGCTTTAACCTTCCCCTCCTTTGTGAATCACCACCCCAGTTCCTCACTCCTGTTTTCTAGGGTCACATACCAAATGAATCACCAGCGCCCAAGTCCCCCTTTGTGTCCTTGGCAGAGTCCAAACTTAGACAAGTGGCCTCCTATAGCCAAGTGAACTTTGCCTAGTTTTAATTATGTTTTTTTTTTTTGTAGTTGTAGATGAATAGCATGCCTTTATTTTGTTTATTTATTTTTATGTGGTGCTAAGGATGGAACCCAGTGCCTCACACCTACTAGGCAAGTGCTGTGCCACTGAGCCCCAGCCCCAGCCCTTAATTATGTTTTTTTTAATTGAATGCTGTAGCTCAATTATTTCTCAAGTGCTCGTGATGGCATCTTCTCTAAAGAAAGTGCTGCTGAAGGCTGCCATCTCTGCAAGTGGGTGAAGCTAAGGTTCAGCCACCTCAATTTAAGTCCCAGACTGAAGTTCAGAATTTCAGAATGTATTCAAATTAAATACATTCTCTTGTATTTTGGGGTGTGACTATTTCTTAAGGGTATTACTAATTCTGTGTACCCATTCCCCGAGTATTATTCTACTATTATCTTTTGTCAGAACTCATCCTTTCAAAGGAATAATTCAGTCAAATGCGAAGCAACTGAGAATGCTATTTAGCTCTCATTCATGATGTTTAGGAATCACACACACACACACACAATCACACACACACACACACACACACACACCACTCATACTGCCTAAGTATATTTTAAGGTACTTTGAACAAAAGAATCCAGAAATCATCTCATTTAAGAGACTGGATTCCATCAAAAAGTTCATGTCCTGAGACACCAACTAATGGAGTACTATTGTAGAATAAAACTCGGCAGGAGAGAGGGACATGTAAGATACTCTGCCCCTGGTTAGAGGGATACTTGAGGTTTCCGATGAAATTTTTCAATTTATATTTTGTGGGGAAAATGTATTAGTTTTCATGATGTTAAAAATATGCTAATCTCATTTCTGGGCTGATTGTCATTTGCCTGGGTCTTAGTGGTACAACCTCTTGTGAATTCCCATCGGCAGCATAGCAATGAGCTGCTTGCTCTTTATTCAACTCTGCCTCAAATGCCTGGTTTATATGGAGAGAAAAGACAATCCACTGGCCTAACGAGAATATCAGAAAGAAGAATGAAATAGAATTTTTGGCTCTCAAGGCCATTTCAGTTTGTCATTTTGTGAAATTAGAGACAGATGGGTGATGTCTGTGTGTTGCAGGAAATTCTGTCCTACATTCCAGCCAATTCTGGGAGTTTTGGGAAAGGACAGAAAGGAGAAAGAGAAAGTGTTTTGGATGGGACAGAATATATGCTAATTCTGTGACAAAAATAGCATCAAATCTGCAAACATTAATTCTAGGCAAGTTTTATTCTTAGCCTGCTTTTTTTTTCTTTCTATTCTTGCTTTCACAGTATTAAGCGAATTTAAACTAGTTGCTAAAGGAAAAGTATTCGGAATTCACCTGCTTCATTTCTTACTGGGGAGTATAGTTTTTTCATAAGCACTAAGGGAGTAGAAGGTCCAATAATTTATTAAAGGTCCAATAATTTATATTCAAAGCAGATCATAGCTAATGTTGAGTTGATTAACATTGCTCAAGACCCAAGTGGTAGAGGGTGTGGATGGTGGTGTGTAGAAAAGGAGCTACTGTGTGGAAAGGGTTGGGATTTAGAGAAGAATGTGGTTCACATTCCTAGGGTCCAGAACCCAGTCCATCTCTCTATAGACAAACATCCCCTCCGGATGCCCTAAACTTTGTGAATATATGTTCTGGGGCTGAGGTTAAGGGGACAGGATCACTATGTAAGAGTGGAAAAAAAGATACATTGGGAGTATGGGTGATTGACAAGGTATTGAGGAGCTCAAGGAATTGTGATTCAATGTAAACACATAAAAAGGACCAAGGAATTAAATGTTGAGAATTCAGGAACCTGAAGTCACTGAGGAAAGGACTGGGATGGCCCTGGCATGGTCTTTGCTAGGTACAGGGCAGTTTGATTTCTGATTTAAGTCAATTTTCATGGAAGGCAAGTGGAAAGTAGCTGTAATATTGGTCCAACTTCTCTTCTTTGAGCTTCAGTTTCTCCTGTGTAAAATAGGGATGTAAATTCTTCCTACATCTAATTATGGGAATTAGAATCAAATGGGAACATACAGAAGATATTTTATAAACCACAAGAAAAGACAGCAGGTTTGGCGTGTTCTCTTTAAGAGATTCATTGGTGTATAACTGTAATCCCAACATTATGAGGCAGAGGCAGGGGTTGCAAGTTTGAGGCCAGCCTCATCAACTTAGCAAGGCCCTGTCTCAAAAAGAAAAAAAAAAAAAAAGGGACACTACACTGAGGATGTAATACAGTAGTAGAGCACTTTCCTAGTTTCAGGTAGTACCTGATACTACCAAAAAAAAAAAAAAAAGAAAAGAAAAAGGAGGAAAGAGAGGGCCTATACCTTATTAGTGAGTGGAAAGACTCCTCCCAAACTAGATCATGAAGGAGGTTTACTGGCAACTCTGTTGTTCTAAACATAGCAGAGGCTATCTGCTAATATGTACCATCTTTGCTTATTTATATTATTTTTCCTCATAAATATCCTAGTATAAATTTTTTAAAAACTACTTTTCAAGAATATAGACCTCAGAATTGTATAAAAATACTTGACCTTTCCCCCAGGGACATATACTGTCATACCCATGATTCTGATGCTCACACTGGGCAAAACTAGGCAGCTGGCCTCCTTTGCCCAGTCCCATCTGGTTGTGTTTCTCTCTGGCTGCCCTGAGCATGGTGCATGACAAGCAGGCCAAAGGGTGAGCCATCTAGAGCAGGTTGGTTTGGTTGGCTCCAGCGCATCATTCTTACAGAAGGAGAGAGTGCCATGGAAAACAAGAGGTTTCTCAGTAATTGTTGCAACCCCCCCTGCCCCCACCCCTTCTTTCCTTGGCTACTCATAGGAAACTGGATTACTAGGTGATAACCACTGCAATAAGTCACAGGACAATGAATAATGGGTTGCTCTTTAAAAAAGGTTCCTTTCATGTGGAAGGAGGTTTTCTTCAATGGGCAGAGTGGAAGTAATAGAAGCATTTCATTCTTTCAGGATGTCTTCCTTGAAATATTTCCCACCCCCTTTATTGAACAATTCTCAGAAAAAAAGTAACGAGAGCAGAGGGTTCAGTTTGTAATTCAGGTGCTAAAGGAATCTAATGATAGCAGAAGGTCCATGTAAGTAGTGACTGTGTGGTGCTCACCTTCCCAAGTTCTGCTATACCTCCCTATTGAGTAATGGGCTTTCTAGAAGTTGGTTGTTGGGACTAAAAAAAATTAAATACATTGTAACTCCTGACTTTAATTTGATCTTATTTGAAGCATCAATTTTATTATAAGATTTTTTAGAAACAGAAATGTGTTAAGAACTGTCTCTGCTATCCCAGCAACATGAGAGAAAGGACAGGGAAGATCGAGACAGGGGGAAGAGTCCCAGGTAAAACAGTCTCTGAAGTCTCTTCCAGGTGGGACAGTGAGTGCCCCTCATCTCCTGTTGGCTTCCAGTGCCCTTGGGACTGGACTCCATATGGAGAAGGCCCCACAGGTTGCACAGCTCCCTGCAGCAGCTGTTCCAAGTGAGATCAGTCTGATGGTTTCTACTCGGTTTTGCCTGTGTATCAGTTGTCCACTTTCTTTGGAGCCACTTTGTTTCGGAATCCAGGATTTGTCTACCCTCTTTTCATTCCAGTCCTCTATTTCTGAATTTAGGGTTTGTTTTTTTTGGATGGCATATAGCAACATATTTGGAAGATACAATCCTCCTACTTACCCCCTTATAGCCCTTGCTGTTGTCAGGGGCATAAGTTGGGTCTCACAGTGGGGTTGTTTGGTGGAGAGGGAACTTCCTTCTGACAGTGTTGTCTGGGAGGACTTGCTGCTCTGCCCCCCACCCATGCTGCTTGTCCAGGGCCTGGGTGGTTGCAAGGACATGCTAGAGGACTATATTGGGAGTGGGGGGTCCTTCCTTACAGGCTACAGAGGGGGATGTCAGGCAGGCTTGTTCTTCTGCTATGACCACTTGTTCTCCTGAGGAAAGGACCCAAGGTCTTCCAGAAGCAGACTGAATACACATAGAGCCCATCCAAGAACATGAGGGACCCACAATGCTTTGGCTACACAGCAGACTGGATGAATCTGAAGGAAGCAGTAATGAACTAGAAGACCCTCCTGAGGAAGTTGCTCAGGATGCACCACAGAGAAAAAAAGAAAGAAAAGTAGAAGACAGGTTCTGAAAGTCACGAATGTACCAGAAACCAACCAGAATCTGAGGGGTGAGAAGGAAGCATGCAAGAGAGTCAAAATGGAACGCTCTCCAAGCCAGGACTATCATTTCTTGTTCAAACCAACAAAGACTTCCTCAGATTCTCTCATATTTAAGGAGCTGAGTCTCCAGAAGCAGTGGTGGGGTAGAGGAAGAAAAAGAAAGGAAGTGGATGTTAATTGAATGCCATTGTGAGTCACATGCTGTCACATGATCTGCCTCATTTATCAGTGTATTAACCTTGAGATTGAAGTCTTTGCTCCAATTTTGTTACTCTATCTCATTGGTTTGTGTGCCCTTGGTGGTTAGTACAAAGACATGCACGCATAGTAGCTGCTAAATAATGTTGAATGAGCATGAACTCTGAGGCTTGCAGAGTTCTTGTTAGATCACAGTGACAGAGAGGGTAAGAAGAGGAGAATGGATCCGAATTTAGAATTATTTTGCCCGAGCGCCTGCACTGATTCCACAGTGCTAAGAAATGTCTGCTGTTCAACAAATGGTGCTGGGAAAAATGGAAAGCCACATGTGACAAAATGAAATTAAACCTTTATCTTTCACCCTGAATGAAACTCAACTCAAAGTGGATCAAAGACTTCAGCACTAGAACAGAGACCATGTGACTACTCAAAGATTTAGTAGGCCTGAATCTTTACCATGTGGGCCTATGACCTGCCTTCCTTAACAAGACCCCTAAAATGCAAGAAGTTAAATCAAGAATCAATAAATGGGATGGATTCAAACTAAAAAGCTTCTTCTTGGCAAAAGAAACAATCAATGTGAGGAGGGAGCCTACAGACTGGGAGAAAATATATACCACATGCACCTCAGATAAAAGATTAATCTCTAGGATATATATAAAGAACTCAAAACCCTTAACACCCCCCAAAAAGATAAAAAAATAAAAAAACCCAAAAACCCAATCAATAAATGGCCTAAGGAACTGAACAGTCACTTCACAGAAAAAGATATACCATCCATCAATAAATATATGAAAAAATGTTCAACATCTCTAGCAATTAGAGAAATGCAAATCAAAACTAAGATTTCATCTCACTCCAATCAGAATGGCAATTATCAAGATACAAGCAATAGTAAATGTTAGTGAGGATATGGGGAAAAAGATACACTCAATCGTTGATAGGAATGCAAAATGGTGTAACCATTATGGAAAGCAGTTTGGCGAGTCCTCAGAAAACCTGGAATGGAACCACCATTTGACCCAGTTATCCCACTCCTTGGTTTATACCCAAAGGACTTAAAATCAGCATATTATAGCGACACAGCCACATCCATGTTTATAGCAGCTCAATTCACAATAGCTAAACTATGGAACCAACCTAGGTGCTCTTCAACAGATGAATGGATAAAGAAAATGCGATACATATATATGGATAAAGAGAATGTGATATATATATATATATATGTATATATATATATATATATATATATGGTGGAATATTTCTCAGCTTTAAAGAATGAAATTATGGCGCTTGTTGGTAATTGGAGGAGTTGGAGAATATCATACTAAGTGAAATAAGCCAAACCCCCCAAAACCAAAGACTGAATGTTTTCTCCAATATGTGGTTGTTAATTGACAATAAGGAAGAGTGCTAGGGAAGAAAAGAGTTACTTTATATTAGGTAGAGGGGAGTGAAGGGAAGGGAAGGGGTATGAGGGTAGGAATGATAGTAGAGTGAAACATTTTTACCCCTCATGTACGTATATGACTGCATGACTGATGTGATCCTACAATATGTACAATCAGAAAAATAAGAAATTATACTCCATTTATGTAGGATTTATCAAAATGTATAAATGCATTCCACTGTCATGTACAATTATTAGAACAAAAAAAATTTAAAAATTGAAAAAGAGAAATATCTGCATGTCTCCTATAATAATTTGGAACTTAACTGTCCCTTAGAAGCTCATGTGTTGAAGACTTGGCCCCTAATGCATCAGTATTCAGAGATGTAGCCTTTGGTAGGTGATTGGAGTATGAGGGCCCTGACCTTATGAATGGCTTAGAGTATCAATGGATGCATAGGTCAGTCAACAATTGGAAGGTATTGGAAACATTAGGAGGTGGGGCCTAGTGGGAGGAAATAGGTCAGGGGGCATGCCCTTAAAGGGGATATTTGTCCCCAGTACCTTGAGGCTGCTATGGCCTTTGAGTGCCTGGGCTGCTGTACCATGGGAAAGAAATCCAGGGAAACAATTCCCTGGAAAACCCTTGCCAGCAGACACCCTGGGGCTCTCTTCTCAAAACACTCTTTTAAATAAGTCCACACTTTTACACCCTTGATCCTGGAATGAGTGGGGCATGACATTCCTTAGAGGCCCTCTAGGCAGCCTCATTCCAAGTGGGCCTGGCTACTGCTTCCTCTGCTGGTGGACCGCAGCACCTTCCACATGGTGATTGTTTTGTAGGCATAAGAAAGTAAGACTTACAGGGTCATGTAGGTTTTCACCAAGATGTGAAAGGAAAATCTGGAATGCCAAGCAGTGGATGGCAGGGCCAGAATCCATGGTGGGCAGCACTAATAGGGTCATGTGAGAAGCTGTGGGTCAAGTAGAAGCTGCACTGGAGACCACAGGAAGTTAGAGATGCCAAGAATGTGGAATGTCCACTGAGGAAAGCTGCAGGCAGCAGGCAGAGGCAACCCAAGAGAGTGGCCTTGCAAGGTAGTAGTGGTGGGGACTGCCCAAGCCTCTTGTAGCTCACATCATTCCACAGTGTGAAAGGGATGCTGAACGTGAAATGATAGGATTTAATGGTTGCCTTGTTAGGTTCTGGTCTTGGTTTGGACCCATTTCTCCTCTCCTCCTTATTATTTTCCTATTTTTTTTTCCTTTTGGAATGGGAGCATTTACTCTGTGCCATTGTATCTAGAGAACATGAATTTTTTTTTTTTTTAAAACCAGGGGATCACAGCTGAACTCTTGCCTTGACTCTCAGAGGAAAGTTTGAACTTGGATGCTTGAATAATATTAAAACTATTGAACTTGGAATTTCTTGGAAATGAGCCAAATGCTGTTTGCATTGTCTGATGGGGATCAGTCTTTGGGGTCCGGGGGCAAAATGTTTGGATCTTAAAAGCTCATATGTTGATGGCTTGGTCCCCAATTTAGCAGTGTTCAGAGGTGGGTCCTTTGACAGGTGACTGGATCTTTAAGGATCTGACCTCTTAAATGGATTTTGAGGACTCATTATGGATTCATAACTCAAAGGGCTATTGGGAGGTAGTAGAAACTTTAGGAGGTGGGTCCTAATTAGAGGAAATAGATCATTGGGGGCATGCCCTTGGAGGGTAAATTTTGTCATTTTGTCCCTGATCCTTTCTCATCTCCCTTCTCTCTGCTTCCCATTCACCATGATGTAAGCCACATGCCCGCTGCCATGATGTTCCACCTTGAAAATGTCCCAAAGCAATAGGTTCAAGAAACCATGGACTTTTACTTCCCACACTGTGAGCCAAAATAAATCTTTCCCCCTTTTGAGTTTTTCTCCAGTATTTTGTCAGAGTAATGGAAAATTGACACCACCTTCTAAGGCCACCAGTCAGGTAGCATGGGACAGGGATCCAAGAAAAAGTTCTAGCCTCTCTCTCTGAATCAGGGTCCTTCCAGTCCATCCTGATAGCTGAGTCCAGTTCTTTTGTCCAGTTGTTTATCTGGCATGGCAAAAACTCCAGGCTTTGACTGCTAGGGTTCAGCAGTTTTTATACCTCCTTGCAAACAAAGTGAAGTGTACATTCTCAGTTGGGTTTGGAGCAAAAAGGCAGAGTTAACTAGAAAAGTTGTCTTTCCTCAGTGTAGAGTAAGGGAGATATTTACAGAGAAAATGGATCCATTCTTTTCAATTGCTTCATTTACATGTCTAGGTTCTAACTAAGACAAGATAGGTAACCAGGCTCCCGGCTCCTGACCTTAGAAATTAATGCATTCCCATATAATTATAATGCTATGATTTTTAGCATTTCTTACATAAATTCAAGAGACATTAATTAGTCTTCATCCAAAACACCTCTTCACAGAGATCTGAGGTGGTTCACCTCAAACATTTCTATCATAAGGGTTCTATCTTTAAAATAAAACATTGAAAGTATATACTAAAATTTTGTGTACTTTCTATAAATGCAACTTATCACTTAATACTTTATTGAGAATTATGTAGTTGCATTAGCTTGGAAGGAAAAAACCCAGAAAACTCAGAGAATTTTGATGAGGCCTCTGTGTGAAGAAATGTTCTGAACTTAGCAGGGAACTTCACTGGGTCTCCTGCTAAGGAAATCAGAGGAGGGATTTCATTGATCACCAGTTGATCAATTCGCTAGTCATAGGGAGTGGTAGGAGGTGGATGGTGGGAGAATAGGTGTGAGGGTATTAAGACAATATAACATGGTTCCTCACTTTAATAAACTCAACATCCAGTAGAGGGGCTAGGCATATGAAATAGAAATTTACAATTTTATTTTAAGCAGTGCTATGGTGTGGTCTGGTCTGAGTGTTCCCCAAAGGTTCATTGTGTTTAAGGTTTGGCCCACAGGGTGATGCCCAAAGTGGTGCTACTTTCGGGAGGGAGGGTCTTGTGAGGGGCACCTAGGTCACTGGGGTGTGCCCTCGGTAGGGACTGCGGAACTGCAGTCTGTTCTCTGCTGATTCTTCCTTCAGGTGCTCCTACCATTGCTCTCTGCTGTGATGTGATACAGCTGAGAACTGAGTTAATGCAGTGCCAGGCCCTTGAACCTCCAAATTTGTGAGCTATAATGACCTTTTATTTTCTGGTAAGTTATTTTTATTTGTTCTAATTAGTTACTCATGACGGTAGAATGCACTTTGACACATCATACATAGATGGAGTATAACTTCTCATTTGATCTGGTTGGACATGATGTAGAGTTAACTGGTCCTATAATTATAAATGCACATAGGGTAATAATGTCTATCCGATTCATTCTTCTGTCATTCCTACCCCCATACCTCCTCCCTCCCTTCACTCCCCTCTGTCTAATCCAGAGTACCTCTATTCTTCCTTATCACCCTCCCCTACTCCTTATTGTGAATTAGCATCCACATATCAGAGAAAACATTCTGCCTTTGGTTAGCATGATAGGAGAATATACATTCTGGAGAATATCTCCAGTTCCATTCATTTACTTGCAAATGCCATCATTTCAAACTTCTTTAAGGCTGGGTAATATTCCATTGGGTATATATACCACAATTTCTTTATCCATTTATCTGTTGAAGGGCACCTAGGTCGGTTCCATAGTTTAGCTATTGTGAATTGAGCTGCTATAAACATTGATGTGGATGTGTCGCTATAGTATGCTGATTTTAAGTCCTTTGAGAAGAAGGCACACTCATACATTGTTGGTGGGACTAGCAAATTGGTGCAGTCATGGAAAGCAGTATGGAGATTCCTCAGAAAACTTGGAATGGAATTACCATTTGATTCAGTTATCCCACTCCTCAGTTAATACCTAAAGTACCTTTTCTTTTTATAAAGTTAGCTGCTTTGGTTTTTTATTATCATTAATGCAAAACTGAACTGTTATAAGCAGATAGTTTCAACATAATATGCTACATATAGGGAAACACACAGATGCCAAATGCTATGGGAACTAAGGGGAGATGATTGAACTGTTTAGGGTATGATAGGTCATGGAAGCTTTGCTGTAGAGATGAGCCTGACTTGAGTTTTTGTTCATTTTTTAAAGCCAGCTTTATGGAGGAAGAATTTCATTGGTGTGAAATTTATCTGTTTAGGTGTATAATTTTGTAAATTTGAATAAATGCATACAGTTATATAATCACCACCATAATCCAGTTATAGAATATTTTCATCATCCTAAAACGTTCCCCTGAACTGCTTTGTAGTCAATCACTTTCCTTCATACCCAGCCCTGGCAACCCTGATCTGTTTCTCTTCCTATGGTTCTGCCTTTTCTGGGCCTATAAAGGGAATCATGGGGTATGTAGCCTTTTTCTTCTGGCCTTTTTCATTCAAAATAATGTTTTGGAGATTTTTCCAAGTTGTTGTATGGGCCAGTAGTTAATTCCTTTTTGTTGATGAATCATATTCCATTGAATGCATGTACTCATAGTCAGTATATATTTATCAAGATGAATTGGCTGACGGCTATACATATTTGGGTCCAGGCTTTTATGTGGCATATACTTTCATTTCTCTTGGAAAAATACCTAGGAGTGAGACTGCCAGGTCATATAATAAATATAGAGTTTTTAAAAATGCCTTATTTCTACCAGTAATATAAGAGACCCATAGTACATAAAAGGGGGCTTCTCTTTAGAAGTGTATGAAGAGGAGAATTAGGGAAGATTTCATTGGCCTACCATCATTTGAGCTGGGATTTTAAAAAGAAGATCCAATCAAGCAAAACAAAGTTAGCTGGGCAAACAGCCTGGTGGAGAACATTACAGGCAAAAGGATTATCATGTGCAAGAGTTAGCAAAGAGGTGTTTAAAAATAAAGGTGCAAGGTGTCCCTTGTTTGTGACAACATGCAAATTCCTGGCGATAGCTGTATGAGCCGTGGGTGGAAGTAAATTTGCTGACATTGAAGAGTGGATGGGAGACTAGAAAGCACAGGAAGGTATCTGTAGCATTCTCAAAAGTGTTGGCTGTTGAGTGAAAGGATTGAGGAAGGGCAAGAGTTAGAGGTAGACCATGGGGCCGATCGTGTTAGGGTGAGGGTGATCTCAGCAGGGTGAGGGACCAGAGAGGAAGAGATGACTACAGATGGAAATGAAAAAGAAAGGCTTGGACCTGGAGCGCAGGTGAGGAGATAAAATAAGGGCAGTCCTTGATCTGGTTGTCTGACACCTCATTGTTGGCATTGTAGGCAGGGGACAGGAGGAGACAGCAGGAAGTTGAGGCAGTTCATGTCTGATTTGCTTCCTACTTTATTATGAAAACTGATGAAGAAAAAATAGAAAGGAAAATGGATTCCAGGTGCAGAAGTACTAAGTGCCCACATAAATAGGCAAGTTCACGGAACTATACAATTGGTTAATATAGTTGAAAAATATAGTATATACTTTTGGTAAATATCATACAAGTATAATAAAATATATAAAATCACTCACAATCCTGTAGCTCCTTCATAATATCTTGTTGGATTTCCTTCCAATAAGGTATTTATTCATACGCTTTTCATGGAATTGAGACACTACCATGTGGGATTATATGTAAACATCTTGTTGATGATATTACTTCAATAACTATGTTACTTGTTACTTTATACACACTGGAATACAGCTCCATGAGGGCAGAGACTAGGCTGTCTTATTTGCTAGTATATTCTTAGCTCTAACAATGTGACTTCCTATGTTAAATGCTTCATTTATATTTATTGAATTAGTTTTTGTTAATATTACAGTGTGAGCATTTCTCCATGTAATCAATGTTGCTTAAAGGCATTAATATTACTTAAAGGCATTTTTAATGACCTCATAATATTTCTTAGAATCTATATGCTATCTTTTATTTAATAACTTCTGGTTTGTCAGAGGCATAATTAGAATCTTTACAGTTGATGTAATCACATTATAGTAATGAGGGCTGTTGTTTATTAAATGCTCACTGCTTAAAATAATTCATTACTGTGTTTCACATGTAATGTTTTATTTTATCTTCCCAACATTCTGTGTAAGAGTAAAATATATTCAAATATATATATCCAAACACTTTTTTTTTTGGTGTATTTCAGGTTGGTTATTCAGAGAAACTGCAGACCTCTGCAGACACAGGAATGGCTCTGAAAAAACTGTCCTTTGGTAAAAAGAATTTATACTTACCTGCATTAGTTAACAGCACCTGTAGGCAGACTTTTTCCTCTCTGATAGCCTTCGCTTCTTTCTGCCTAGGAAGGACCTTCCACAGGAAGAAGGACTGGGGGTCTGGCAATTGGTGCAGACCAGAGATGAACACAGTTGGCTGATACCTGGGAAAATTCACCTGCATAAAAGGAGACCCTTGCTTACAGGGCACATCTTCTCACCTGTCCATAGCTTTGGCTACCTTCCTTTCCTGAGAAGCCCACACCCCCATCTCCTTGATTAGCTCCATGTAAGGGTCAGTCATCTTGCCTGTCTCTAATACTCCCATGCCTTCGGCATGTAATAAAACTTGTATGTTCTTTTTCCTGTTATCTATATCAATTTAGCTCATAAACTAAAATTATTTAAACATCAAAGGGAGGAGTAAATGTAAAACTCTACAATCCCAATTAGTTAAATATTATTATTATTATTATTTCCATTTTACAGGTGAAGAAAATGAAGCTCAGAGAGTTTTGGTAACCTGCCTAAACTCATAAAGGTAGCGGGTGGCGTAACTGGACCCAACCCCAGATCTGTTTATGACAGGGGCTTCTTTGAGATGGTCCTTTGCTCCCCTTGAAAGAGAACCCAGACATTGTCCTGACTGACTCCATTTTGTTTCTTTGGCCTATTCTTTGAGTCCTTCCAGTTTATCTCAATTTCCAGGAACAGTGTGCCCTGTAAGCTTACCTGCTATGACTGGAATCAAAATTGTCCCACCTCCACAGGAGCAATAATCTCATAGTGGGGAACCAAATTTCCTTCCTTATAATAATCGCATAGTGGGAACCAAATTTCCTTCCTTAAGCGATGATATGCTCAAGTGCCAGTAGCACCTCATAGACCCAGACTTGAGATAATGATCAACGAGACCATGGTTTGATCACGACTGCTTGACTATGCAGAAATCTTGCCCCTCCCTTGTTCTTCCCTTATATAATTCTGAAACTGTTGTCTGTACCTCGAAGAGAGGGCTCAGGACTCTGATCTCCTTGTTTCTTCCCACACTGAATAAATTCCATTCTTGCTCCATCACCACTTCCATCTCTCTCATTGAACTCTTGAGGTGGCAGGTGGCTGACTGGGGTCTCTTGGGGTCCTAGAGTTAGGCCTGTGCTCTGTGATTTTTCTGTGCTGCCTGTGAGTGGAGGCTGACCCCCTTCATTCAATTAATGAACACTTTCCCAGCACCTGTAATGTGCAAGGGAATATGTGGGCATGGGGGAGGTAAAGATGGATAGTTGTGCTCCAGTCATCCTAGACAAACTTCTGGATGTGCATAGACAAAAAAGTAAGGTGTTTGATAAAAAGAGAGAAGACAAAAACCTAACTCCCACTGGATGGGAGGTTATAAAAGCTAATTCAATTTAATTTAATTTATGAACTGTTTTCATGTGCCAGACACTGTACTAGACACTGGGGATATTACTGTGAATGCAAGAGGCCACCCCTGACCTCATGAAGTCCAGAGTAGTGAAAAAAGAGCATAAAAGGTACAAATACCACAACTGTGGAGAATTATGAGAAAAGGTCATGTTACCAGAGGTCGAGGGTTGGCTGTGGCACATTGTGATCATTTCTTCCTCTTTGGGTGTAATGTTTAAGACTAGGACAATCACTCCAGGGCTGAAACAAAAGCATAGCAAGCAAAGGTAACATTTAGGTCAGGTTTATTGCAAAGGAGGGAAGAGCAAGTGAGATACACCCTGAAGAGAGGGCCAGTAGATTGGCTGGGGGCCAAGATGCTCCAAGCGATCAGGCTTTGGGCTTTTGTTAGGATAGTGGGTGGGAATTCGCAGTGGCACAAAACCTTGGAGTGGCAGGTAGCCACGCCTCTTTGGACTTGGATCATAGGTGCGGGTGCTCGAGGAGCTATTGCCTGTTTGGGAGAAGTCACGTGTCTGTGCTATGTAAAATCCGAGGGCATGCACCTGTGCACTTGGGTCACTTTGCCCTTTCTGGCCCAGTGCCACTGACAGAAGGTTTTAAAAAGGTCAGCTGACCTTCAGAGCAGCTCGTGGGCCCATGGGTGACTTTGGGAACATAATGTTGGTCTGTAAGTCTACACAAGTGTTAGGCCTCTTTGTGGAAGGTGGAGGAAGACTGGCAGTGCCACTTGGTGGCTCTGAGTCCTCGGCCCACCTTCATAAAATGGATTTCTTCCATAGTCCCACTCACACAGAAGATGAGGGAATTTTTATTCTTACAGCATCCCACAATGTGTATTATTGAGTCCTCAGGCCCAATTGCTGGGCAAGGGCCCATTTACAGCCAGCTCTTTCTTGTCTCCCTCTTCTCCAACTCCTGCTCATCTCTAGATAATGTTAACAGGCACACCTGATGTCTCTGGGCATGTACAGCAAAATGAATAATCTTGGTCTCAGGGATCTGGGAGGACCTTTTGGAAGCAAGGCTACTTTGGTTGAGATTTAAAGATAAATGGAGTTATCTAGATGGGGAAGGAGAAGGGATACAGAGACGGGTACATTTTAAAATGTGGAATCTGTGAATAGAGAAAGGGGATGTTGGATAAAGACAATAAAGGGCTTAAAAGAGGGAAGGGGTAACAGTCTAAGAGGTTGGAGAAGCAGAAACAGCAAAGAAGAATGAAAGGAAAACCAGATGCAGGGAGAGAGATTTTGGAACCCAAGTGATGAAGATATTTTTCTCCTAGGAGAAAAGGAGTAATGAAGAGAGGTAAATTCTCCCTAGAGATCAGAAAAAATAGTGGTTGAAATCTGCCTGTTGGTTTATACCACCTCTAGGTTGACACTGATGACCTTGGCAGGAGCAGTTTTGATGGTATGGTGAGGGCAGAAGCGGTCTGGGGTGGACTAAGTGACAGAGTGGGCACACCAACCTCCAAAGTCCTGGAGGCTACTCCCTGGAGCCTCCCCTCCTCGAGTGCAGAGGAGATGGGTGCTTAACGGGTGTGGGCAGGCAATGAATTGTGGCAGCTGTGCTCCTGGAAGAGGGCTGCTATGAATTTTGCTGTTCACCATTATAATTTTATGGGGGTAATTTGTTTTGCTTTGTGACTTTTTAAGAACTGGTACTAAAAGAAAAATGAGAGGCTTTCCAGAGACAGCTTCTTTGACAGCTCAGCAGCACCACACACATCCTGAGAAAGTTAAAGCTTAAAGGGGATGAGAGAAATTTACAGGAAATTTATTAGTTGTGTTTCAAGCTGTGCACAGTGCAACAGAGTAACAGTATATTAATGTCTTCCAGGGAGGCTGCCATTCACCTAGCTGCAGAGTTACAGTGATAAAAAATGGTCTATGAAGTGAGAAACTCACTCAGGATATATAGTGGGGCTATGCGAAGAAATGACCCTAACACTCATGACAAGCTTCTGGCTCTTTATTGGGAATGATTCTTCAGAGAGGCCAGCCTATTCTTAAAAAATTGCTGGGGAGCAATGCTGCAGGGCTCTGCATCAGTCATCTTGACCCTGTCGTGTCTACACAAATGGGAAATGCTGACTTGAGAAAGTATGTGGAGTTGCCCCTAGAACTGGGAGAACTGAAATTCTCAACTTAATTTTTTCTTGACTTTGATAGGCACCATGATTTTCTCCCTCGCACACTTAGCTTTGTAATTATGTTTCTATTAGCCTAATATAAGAATGAACTTGCTTTGTCAAAGCAAACACATTCGGATTGTGAGAAAGGCCACCCAGGAGCTCCCTGGGTGATGGAAAGAAGACAATTTTGGCTGAAGTTTTAATTTTGTTGTAAAGATTCTACAACCAGAAAAAATCCGGTCAGGCAATCTAAACACAACTGGCTGTGGGTAGACTAATCTCACCAAACTTGCTACAGAACGTGGCTATAGGACATGCAGAGAGGTGACAAGGATCTCAAGAACCAGGAATTGACTGATAGTTAGTTGTGTTCAGACTTAAGATACAATGATTTTCAATGTCTCGGTCAGTCATCAATAAAAATGGCTGGTGGGAGAGTTAAGATGGCGGCTAGAGGAAGGCTGCATTCCTACTTGCTCCGTGGATTCCTACTTTCTCGGGATTCAAACAGCAGGAATATGGCTCTCAATGAGATTTTATATTCAAATCACATATAAGAGGTTCCCAATCGCCGCTCTGGAACCAACTCTGTACGGCTGGGCTCAGCCCAGCCGCGGGCAGCTACCACCCGGGAGCGCAGGACTCCGCAGCTGCTTCGGAGCCACCGACCTGGGCCTGCGCCAGCCAGCAAGTGAGTGCGGGTCCCCAGCAGCGGCTTCAGAGTCACTGACCAGGCTCTGGCATCAGTCAGCAAGTGAGTGCGGGTCCCCAGCAGCGGCTTCAGAGTCACTGACCAGGCTCTGGCATCAGCCAGCAAGTGAGTGCCGGTCCCCCAGCAGCGGCTTCGGAGTCAGGACCTGCTTCAGAGTCACTGACCAGGCCTGGGCGCCGGCCAGCAAGTGAGTGCGGGTCCCCAGCAGCAGCTTCAGAGTCACTGACCAGGCTCGGGGGCCAGCCCGCAAGTGAGCACAGGACTCCAGTAGTCACTGGGAAATCACCATCCCTAGGTCAGGTTCAGGCCTGAACCCAGGACAGCCTCAGCTGTGAACTCATACTCACCAAGCCATGGGGCCGCCATATCCAGCTCCAAACCCAGGCCTGCACCCTGTACCTGGTCTAGTCTCAGGCCAGCACCCATGCTGTCGCAGACCATCTAACAACAGCAGGTTACCTTAGCCCACAAACATTGGTTATCCCTGACTTGGAGGCAGTGAGACAGCATCTTTCTTGGGACACAGCATTACCAAGCGCCTGACAGGCATCAGACTACTGAACAATAGGAGGTTTGAATAGTACAATATAATTTTACGGCAGAACTTTCTTCCTCTTTTTTTTTTTGTCTAAATAGTAATATTACGATTATTCCTAATATACTTACTACATTCCACCTTCTTTCCTATTAATACCCTTATCATTCTATCATGCTCTAATACAGCAGTGTCCTTGGAGACCCATTCTCTTTTCTCATGCTAAAAACTTATTTCCTCTAATTCCGCTCTCACTATTCCTATGACATACTAACTCTATAGACTCACTTCCTATCTCATTAACATTATATTCTAAACCACTCAGCATTTTCTTTTTCCACTATTTGAAATTGTGGCCCTTATTGTAAATCTATCAATTATGCAGTAGATAATTTGCACTCATTTCTGTATACTATAACGCAGTTTATATCTAAATGGTTCTATATGGTTTAAGGACACATATTGTTTATATGGGGTACTGCG
The DNA here is from genome assembly GCA_020662805.1 of Glaucomys volans. Classification (NCBI taxonomy): domain Eukaryota; kingdom Metazoa; phylum Chordata; class Mammalia; order Rodentia; family Sciuridae; genus Glaucomys; species Glaucomys volans. The sequence continues at coordinate 85,407 of JAJEJO010000192.1, read as the reverse complement.
AATAATAATCTCTTCAAAGTGAGGTATTGGAAATCTGCAGGGATACTATAAGTCTTTACAGGGAAACTGCAATCCCTCAGACTCACACTACTAGAGGGCAAGATACACAAGCAACATGAGAAAGCACGGTAAGAAAATGTCCCAAACAAACCTAGATGATATATCAAGAGAACCCAAAGACATCATGGTAGAAGGAATGACAGAAAGGGAGTTCAGAATGTTCATAATTAAAATGATCTGAGAAAAGAATGATGTGACAAGAGAGCAAATTCAGGATATGAATAATCAGCTAATAGAGCAATTGCAGGAAGCAAAAAATCATTTCAATAAAGAGAAGTTCTAAGAAAAAAACAAACAGAAAACCTTGAAAGAAACAAGGAAATGAAGGAAACAATAAACCAAGTTAAAAACTCAATAGAAAGCATAATCAACAGAATAGATCACTTGGAAGACAGAACCTCAGATAATGAAGACAAAATATTTAATCTTGAAAACAAAGTCGAACAAACAGAGAAGATGGTTAGGAACCATGAATGAAACCTCCAAGAAATATGGGACGTCATGAAAAGACCAAATGTAAGAGTTATTGGGATTGAGGAAGGCACAGAGATACAAACCAAGGGAATGAATAATCTGTTCAATGAAATAATATCAGAAAATTTCCCAAATATGACAAATGAGATGGAAAATCAATTACAGGAGGTGTACAGGACACCAAATGCACAGAATTACAACAGATCCACACCAAGGCACATTATAATGAAAATACCTAACATATAAAACAAAGATAGAATTTTAAAGGCAGCGAGAGAAAAGCATCAGATTACCTACAGGGGGAAACCAATACGGATATCAGCAGATTTCTCAGCCCAGACCCTAAAAGCAAGAAGAGCCTGGAACAACATATTTCAAGCTCTGAAAGAAAACGGATGCCAACCAAGAATCTTATACCCGGCAATACTTACCTTCAGATTTGATGACGAAATAAAATCCTTCCATGATAAACAAAAGCTTAAAGAATTCACAAAGAGAAAGCCTGCCCCACAGAACATTCTCAGCAAAATATTCCATGAGGAAGATATGAAAAATAACATTTTTAGTCAACATGGGGAGGAATTACCCTAAAGAAATAGCCAATCAAAGGAGAAACAAAGTTAAAAGCCCCCCAAAAGCTAAAATGACAGGAAATACAAGTCATACCTCAATAATAACCCTGAATGTAAATGGCTTAAACTCATCAATCAAAAGACATAGACTGGCAGATTGGATTAAAAAGAAAGACCCAACAATATGCTGCCTTCAAGAGACTCATCTCATAGAAAAACATGCCCACAGACTAAAGGTGAAAGGTTGGGAAAAAACATACCATGTACATGCACTTAGTAAAAAAGCAGGGGTTTCCATCCTCATTTCAGATAAAGCAGACTTCAAGCCAAAGTTAGTCAGAAGGGATAAGGAAGGACATTTCATACTCTTTAAAGGAAGCATAAATCAGCAAGACATAACAATCATAAATATTTATGCACCAATGGTGCATCCATGTACATCAATCAGATCCTTCTCAATTTCAGGAACCAAATAGACCAAAACACAGTAATACTGGGGGACTTTAACACACCTCTCTCACTGTTGGACAGATCTTCCAAGCAAAAATTGAACAAAGAAACCATAGGACTCAATGACACAATCACTAATTTAGACTTAACAGACATATATAGAATATTCCATCCATTAAAAAGCGAATACACTTTCTTCTCAGCAGCTCATGGCTCCTTCTCTAAAATAGACCATATGTTATGCCACAAAGGTACTCTTAACAAATACAAAAACATATAGATACTACCTTGTATACTATCAGATCTTAATGGAATGAAATTAGATATCAACGATAAAGTTAAAAACAGAAACTACTCCAACACCTGGAGATTAAATAACATGCTACATGGATAACAGAAGACATTAGGGGGGAAATTAAAAGATTCTTAGTGGTCAATGAGAACAAAGATACAACATATCAAAATCTCTGGGATACTATGAAAGCAGTGCTAAAAGGAAAATTCATTGCATCAAGTGCATTCAACAAAAGAATGAAAAGTCAACAAATCAATGACCTTACATTACAGCTAAAAGCCCTAGAAAAAGAGGAACAGACCATCACCAAAAGTAGTAGAAGACAGGAAATAATTAAAATCAG
>JAJEJO010000192.1:63194-78213 GCA_020662805.1 Glaucomys volans | reverse complement strand
GGACCTCATAGAAATAGAGCAAGCAATCATGAAATTCATTTGGAGGAATAAGAGACCCAGAATAGCTAAAGCAATCCTTAGCAAGAAGAGAGAAGCAGGGGGTATCACAATACCAGTCCTTCAACTATACTACAGAGCAATAGTAACAAAAACAGCATGGTATTGGCACCAAAATAGACAGGTAGATCAATGGTACAAAATAGTGGACACAGAGACAAACCCACATAAATACAGGTATCTCATACTTGACAAAGGAGCCAAAAACATACAGTGGAGAAAAGACAGCCTCTTCAACAAATGGTGCTGGGAAAATTGGAAATCCATATGCAGCAAAATGAAACTAAACCCATATCTCTCACCCTGTACAAAACTCAACTCAAAGTGGATCAAGGACCTAGAAATTAGACCAGAGACTCTGCACCCAATAGAAGAGAAAATAGGTCCAAATCTTCATCACGTTGGTCTAGGACCAGATTTCCTTAACATGACTCCCAAAGCGCAAGAAATAAAAGCAGGAATCAATGATTGGGATAGAGTCAAACTAAAAAGCTTTTTCTCAGCAAAGGAAACAATCAACAATGTGAAGAGAGAGCCTTCAGAGTGGTAGAAAATCTTTGCTACACACACTTCAGACAGAGCACTAATCTCCAGAATCTACAAAGTCCTCAAAATCTTTACACCAAGAACACTAATAACCCAACAATAAATGGGCCAAGGAAATGAACAGACACTTTACAGAGGACGATCTACAAGCAATCAACAGATTCATGAAAAAATGTTCAACATCCCTTGTTATAAGAGAAATGCAAATCAAAACCACCTTAAGATTTCATCTTACCCCAATTAGAATGTCTTTTATTAAGAATACAGGCAACAACAGGTGTTGGTGAGGATGTGGGGAAAAGGGGACACTCATACATTGCTGGTGGGAGTGCAAGTTGGTGCAGCCACTCTGGAAAGCAGTGTGGAGATTCCTTAGAAAACTTGGAATGAATCCACATTTGACCCAGCTATCCCACTCCTTGGCCTATACCCAAAGGACTTAAAATCAGCATACTACAGTGATGCAGCCACATCAATGTTCATAGCTTCTCAATTCACAATAGCTAGATTGTGGAACCAACCTAGATGTCTTTCAATAGATGAATGGATAAAGAAACTGTGGTACATATACACAATGAGGTATTATTCAGCCATAAAGAAGAATAAAATTATGGCATTTGTAGGTAAATGGATGATGTTGGAGACTGTTATGCTAAGTGAGATCAGCCAATCCCAAAAATCCAAAGACTGAATGGTTTGATAAGTGAATGATGATGAATTATGTGGGGGGGAAGGTTGTTAGAATGGAGGAAGGATAGATAGCGTAGAGGGAAGGGAGGAGTGGGGTCGGGGTGGGGGGGGGTAAGAATAATAACAGAATGTGTGACAGACATCATTGCCCTGTGTACATGTATGAATGCACAGATGGTGTGTCTCTACTTTGTGTACAACCAGAGAAAGAATAGCTGTACTCCATTTGTGTTCAATGAATCAATAAGCAAATAAAAAAAAAATGCCTGGTGATTAATTCAGTCTTGAAATTCCTAAGCAAGATTATTCTGTAGATACATTTCCATGGTCTGGAATGGAAGCTTTAACTGTGGGGCTCCATGATTTTAGCAGCTGGTCATATGTTAATTCCAAGTCCCACTAGGTAAGGAGAACAGAGGAATCTGTTGGGTATTGGCTAAGCAATGGAGTGTGGAAGTGACAGAGCATTCAAAGTTTCAAATACTGAATAGCTATGGAACTTAGAGAGAATCAAGAGAGAAGAGCAAGCAATGAGTACACTTCCCAACTGACTCATCACTCCTGAGTCTCTCAAGTGAAAAACTCTTGACTTCATTCTGAAATGCCATCATTATACATTTTTTCTTGGTGCTGAGGATCAAACCCGAGACCTTGCACATGTTGGACATGTCTAACTTTTTTTATGACTTTATTTTTTAATGACTTTAGAGCTCAATTCCATTCAATGGAATTAGTTTTGGAACAAACATGAGAACGAATTCATTTAAATATGTACATACAGGGAGAATGAGAAGGAGGGAGGGAGAGAGATTACACATTAGAAAGGAAGTGAGATAGAAGCACAACAGGCTGGAGCAAACTTGCAGGTGCACATTTAATTGCAGATTTTCTGAACTATGTTCTTTATTCTGTCAAATTATTCAGGCAAAACATTCCTTTAGTCCTCCTGGGTTGAGTAGCATTAGGATGCATCTTGAGAACTAGTAGGAGATTTGTCTCATCCCCACTGGTCTTTGGGATAATTACTTTGGATGATTTTCCTTAATCCTTCTCCTTGGTGATTCTGCAAGTTGCCACATTATGCCACTTTGCTGATGTTCTGCCTGCTTCTTATAATTGCTTTCTGCTCTGTGCTCCTTTGTCAGAGACCCTGAGGCCAGATGAGGAATAGTAATTGTCAACTGATCTCAAAAACTTGTCCTCAGAGAAGCAATGCCATAAACAGGCCTCATATTCAAAATACTATATTATGTATTTCTAATGCCAAGAAATGTACTCAGGATTTAAATATAACATATGACTTTCCAAATAGTTGGATTTAAGGGAGAGTTTGATGTACTCAATAAGGATACATGCATTTGAAACATTGGGTCATTTTTCAGGGCTGAGGCAGATGTTTCCAGGGAAGTAATGCAGGGGAAAATTATTTACTTTAGTAGAAATGTCACTTTCTACTCAAGAATTGTAGAATCCAAGGTTGAAAGAATACTTTTGAGAGCACCTCTACACTCACACCCAATGTTTGAGCCCCTGTGAAGAAGGATTCCTGTGCACTGGTATCAATCCCAGTGTGGAACTCTAGTCACCGCTCCCATTACACTGTGGGTTGTGCCCATTTCTATCACTCGCACTAGTCTGGAGCAACAGAACACATACACATTTCATGAAACTGAAGCAGCTTTTATATCTTACAAATAGGCAGCAAGGGCCAACAGATGCCTGGGATTCATGGTGGACTGGCATCACAAGGCACATAGAAGTTACTCTAGGCAGATGGGGTCTTGTCTGTGTGTGTGTGACCCAACTGCACACAGTTGAGGGACCCTGAAAAGCAGCCTACCCTGGGGTTTATATCCCAGAGTAATAGAAATCACTAGGCTAATGTGTTATAGGACATCCTGTTTCAGGGGAGTCAGGGACAGAGCCCAGGCTGTTCCAGCTGGTTCATCATTATCACAAAATGTTGCACATTTTACAGTTATTGCTGAGGACTGAAAACAAGAGGGAGACCTGAGTCAGCCCAAGGCCACCCAGGGAGCAGTTCTCCAGCTCCTGCTTCTAAAAGAGCAAGAATACTCCTTAGATGGCAAAGGATTAAAAAAGTTAAAATGCTATGCCTAAAAATCAGAAGTCACGGTTTTTTTTTTTTTTTTAATTAAACTGAAAATCTAGTTTCCTTGAAAGGCTGATCAGAAGAGTTGTTCTAGATAGATTCCGAGTGCAACTTTGGGGAATAGCATCCTTTTCTTGCTGACAATTCAGTGATACTAAGTGATGGAGTCTATTTTTTCCAATATGGTGAAAAATTTGAGGAGAGTAAAGTTTAGCTATTTACAAGGTCCTGGTTCAGAGCTTAACACATTGCACCTGTTATGGTTTAGATGTGGCGTCCCCAAAAAGCTCACATGTGAGACAATGCAAGAAGATTTGGAGGAGAAATGAGTGGGTTATAGCTTTGACCTAATCTAAATTAATCCCTGATGGGATTAACTGAGTGGTGACTGGAGGCAGGTGGGGTGTGGCTGAAGGAAGTGGTTCATTGGGGGCGAGGCTATGGGATGTTTATTTTTTATCTGGTGAGTGGAGTCTCTCTCTGCTTCCTGATCATTACGTGAGCCTCTTTCTTCCACCACACTCTTCCGCCATGATATTCAGCCTCACCTTGAGCCCCAAGGGTTGGAGCCTGCTGTCTGTGGATGGAGACCTCTGAAACCGTGAGCCCCAAATAAACTTTTCCTCCTTTACAATTGTTCTGGTTGGATCCTCCAGTTGCAGCAGTGAAAAAGCTGACTAAAATAGCACCTAATGGTGTGTATTACCACTTGTGGTAACTTTTTACCTACTGAAGTGTGTTGGGTATCATGAATGTTGGTATCTTGTTTTTATTGACTTGAAATGCTATTTAAGTCTGCTTGAACTCATTTTCTTTGATTTGTTTAAAAAGTTTAATGGTATATTTAAGGATTCAGTTGCTTTTTGAAAATGGTGAATGTGACCAGATTTCCAGTAAATCTTTGATTAATCAGTTTGTGGATTTGATTGTAAATAAGGGTTAGAGGGTCAGAGTAAGAAGTGTGTCTGACCAAGACCTGTATCCTGCCCTGCTGTTCCTCCTGCCCCCACCAACACCCATTCTCTGACCCACATTCCCTGGGCACAGTCCTCTGTGCACAGGAGATGCTCAGTTAATTTTTGCTTTCCTCCCCATTACCTCTTACTACTGCAATTTTAAAAAGGTACCAAAAATAATTTTTGTTTATAACTAGGACTAAGTCACTTAGCATCCCCAGGAAGAAAAGAATATACTGTTCAGTTACTGACCCATTTGAATCTCATCTCATGATCTCACAGTATGTGCACTGGTCATGAAGAAAAAGGCCAAGCAGAGGTTTCTGAACCTCAGCATTATTGATATTTTGGGCTAGATAAATCTTTGCTGTCCTGTGCACTGTAGGTGGTTAGCAGCTTCCATACCTCTACCCACTAGATGCCAGGAACAAGCCTCAGTTATGCACCCCCACAAATTTTTCTTCATACTGCCAAATGTCCGTGGGGCTCAAAATCAAACCTTGGTCAAGAACCATTAACTAAAATAAAATCCATGGTTCTATGAAACACATCATTCTCCTGCAAAAGCAAAAGTGGGAACACTTCTTGTTCCCTACCTTTTGTCTGCCTTTCTGGTACCTAGTACAATTCAGTATGTGGTTATACACCTGAGTACAAAAGGCCAGAATGTGGTGTATCATGTGAGAGTGACCTGCCAGCTTCTGTTTTCCAGCTGTGTAGTAGGTGCTCAATTAACATGTGTTTTCAAGGACTGCATGATGAATGAATAAATGAATGATTTTTCCACCTGAGACTTAAGATCTTGAGACCTGGTCATTACTATAATTCAGTGGCTCTTCAAGGCAGGAGTGTTACGTCTTAGTCTCTTTAGGAATGTGTGGGGCTGTGGTGGGGGCTGCTCACTTCATCACAGCTGCGCTCTGAGCTGTGCCTCAGGGATCCTCAACTGCTGCAGCTCTGAACCTCTTTCCCTGTGACCTGACTCTCTCCCTTTCCGGCATGGCTCCTCTTGCACAGATGAAGGCAGCTTTGTTTAAACTGAGGTCTCTGACCCATTATTGAATTCTGGATGATCCAGATTGATATGGTGAGTCTTGGCCAGCATTTTGAAAAAAAAAAAAAAAAAAAAAAAAGAAATAGGATAAAACAGTAGAGAAAGTATGAGTATGTCGCACATTGTCAAAGTATTATCTCTTGAACTTTTTTCATTTCGGTTATTTTGAGTTTGCTTATGTCCAGAGTTGTTAAGAATAAAAAATAATTTTTATTGTGGACTCCTCTTAGAGAAGTTTTAGAGTTAATTACCTGTGGAATAGCCCAGGGGTGGGATAAACAGAGCAGACAACACTCCTGCTGGCAGGGTTGATAAATGGAGGGCGGGTAAGCAAAGGGAAGGTGGAGCCATACCATAAAGGCTCCGACCTTCCAGGTCAATGTCTGCGCAGGCACCGGGCAGCAAAAGGAACCAAAGTACCCTTCCCAGTGAAGCTGTGGGAGGTGGGGCAGTGGAATCAGTCCACCTCCAGCTTTGGGCTGGATTACTTGCTGTTCCTTTTGTGTGTGATTTTCTAAAGCCAAAAGAGAAGACAGCAGTTCTGTCTGCAGAATTTTTCTCTGGGCCTCATGAAAAATGATATCAGAGTACTTTGCTGGTCTTTTGTTTTACCAAGTTGAAAAAGTGGGTGTTTTATTAGTCTGATCAAATGTCCCTTGCAACAATATTGACTCAGATGATGGCAGATGAAGATATTTCCTCTAAGGTAAAAGCCTGTCACTCATGACATTTAGAACAAGTATAGGCTAGCTAGAAATGCCTCTTTTAACACTGCTAACGTGAAGAACAAATGGACTCAAAAAACATTAAATTACATAAAGCCAAGTACTGGACTCTTATTTCTTTAAAAAGATGATAACCATATTTCCTTTTTCACTTTATTTTAAAAGCCAGAGGGGGAAAGGACTGTAAAATAAAATACAGAATTAACAGTCAGGAACATTACAAAGGAGGTGTCCGGATGAAGCAGAGTACTCAAAAAGGTATTTACTAATTTGAGTGTGCTCTTCTGAAAATGGTTATATCAAGTCACTTTTAAAAAATGCGTACCAGGCTACAGGGTGTGCATGGATCTTTGGTTTTGCTCAGGTTTCCAATACCACCTCCAGGGCTGCATAAACCTAGGTCTTGGCTGGCCTTGCAAAGATGGCAGTCCTGAAAATCTATCTCTGACCTAACTTCTTTCTTGCTCTCCATCCCAACCTGTCTTCTTACCTCATTACTAATCTTTTTTGATGTGACGTCATAGTTAATCCTGATGGGTAGGTAGCACTTACCCCTAACTGTGATGCTCTTTGTACTTTTCCACTGCTCCGTGTCCCTCTGGATCACATCTTTTCCAGATCTGGTGGATCTCCAGAGACGTTTATATTTAGACAGCCTCCTTGTGGAGGGCATTCCTGGAGGGCTCTTCTTTCTCTCTGGAGAAGAACTTAAACATGGATAAAAATAAGCACATTTATAGCAAGTTTTAGGGCATTAAGAAGAAAAAATAGAATGTGTTAAAAGGGTAGGTTGCTAATAGAAGTAAATACTTAGAAAAGAAGCCATGTGAACTAGCGGTTGTTGTTTTCTTTTCCCCTCTGAAAGCACTTCAGGGCCAGAGAAAGATCAAACCAGTGTGAAATCAAATGAACTATGAAAAATGAGAATTTTGTAAGGCATTTGTATACAACATAGCAATATCAAATCTCTATAAAAATCAATAATCTTTCTCTGTTCTGGCAAAAGGCACCTAAAAATGGAAATGGAAAAAAAATGTTCCATGTTCAGTATCTATGAAGTCCTTAACAATGATGATAAGGATACAAGACCTGTATAAAGAAAATCATAAAAATGTTATTGAATGACATGAAGCAAGAGCTGAACAAATGGGAGACACATTATATTCTAGGATAGAAAGGCTTACAATCACAAAATACCAACTTTATAAAAATTAATAGATAAGTGTACAAATTCTCAATGAAATTTCAAATGGATTTTTCTTTTTAGAACTGGAAAAAAATGATTGTAAAATTTAACTGGAAACATACATACACGAATAGAGGAAAAATTTTTGAACAAGAAAACTTAAGTCCCAGCAAGCAAGCTAATAGTATTGGTAAAATCATAGATTAATAGCTTAGAAAAAAGAATCAAGAGATAGGACTTTTATACATGTGAATATGCAATATTCACCCAAAATACATTTATTGCATGCTTACTATGTATATCATTTTATTTGAGGCATGGAAAAAGTAAGCATTGTTATTTAGAGAGGAAAAGGATAAATTAATAAATGGAGTTGGCACAATTGACTGTTCATATGGAGGAAAATAAAATTAAACCTCTCTCGTGTTATACATGCAAATGCATTCCAGTGTCAAAGTATAATTTTTGAAAAGTTCAAAACACAATTCTCATATAAGTTGAGCAGAAATCACGATTTATTATGAGGGATCCAACAGATGGGAAAGCTGGTTCAGAGAGCATTGGAAGAGCAGAAATTTGGATAGTTGGTCAAGAAAGGCAAACTGGAACAAGCTTACCAAGACAAACTGGTTAATGATTCACAGGGAAATAAAACTATAATGTGAGCTCTTTTCTCTGTCAGACATAATTTGCATCGTTACTGGAGAGAAACCTAGAAATTACTGAGAAATCACAGAGTGTGGGTCCTAATCAATAGTAAATAGAAAGTAAAAAAAAAAGAGAGACTATTTCTTAGTCCTTAGGACAAAGAAATGTGCCTAATCCTTTCATAGTCCTCCTAGACAATGCCCTAGTATGACTGAAAGGATCTATAATCATTCTTTACCTGTATTCCCAAGTCTTAGATAATTTTTTCTTAATGTCAGACAGATTAAAGAATTAAATGTAGATAATAAAACAAATGTTAATGCCTGCAAGAAAATCTAAGAGACATATACATATGCATTCTTGGAGTTAAGAGATTTTAAATAAGATTTATCATCCAGAAGCAATGACTGTACAAAGTTAACAACTGCAACAAAACCCCTTGTTTGGGAAAAAGGCAGGATAAACATCTAAGAGTTAAGAAATAGTTTTGGAAAAATATTTATAACATAGGGGATGAATAGAGGGCTACTGTGGGAAGAGCTCTTTCTTGGCAAGAAGATAAGTACTAAATGGAAAAATGGGCAAAGGAGATTCAGAAGCAATTCAGGAAAGAATAAAGATGTCGAATTTAGTACAGACCCAGGAAATACAAATTGAGGAATAAGGAGATAGCCTAAACCCTGACAGAATGCTGGAGCCCTGAGAGTGCAATCTCTTTGTGGTGGGCATGCACAGAATATTCTTACACTGTGTTGTGGAAATGGGAATTGTTATAGTCTTTTAGAAAAGAAACTAGGAATAGTTATTAAAAATCTATGTATGTATAAGATATGTATGGATCCAGCAAATTTCACTTCTTAGAGACTGTTCAAAAGAAAAGCACCAGGCTTAAGAATGTATGTTTAAGAGTATTTTTAATGGTGTTACCTGAGCAAACACTGGGACAGAAATGAATGCCTGTCAACTGAGGAATGGTAATTAACTTAGGATATATTCATCCCATGTGATATTATGCATACAGTAAATGAAAAAGAATTGGACTCACACCAGGTAGCTGGAAGGGATGTTCATGAAATTGTATGAGTGAGTGAAGCAAGATGCAGAAAAGTCTGTAAAACATGAACACATTTTTATACAATGAAAATGCAATTTCTACCATGTTTTTATATATATACAGATATTCACATACAATCATATGAGCATGAAGAGAAATACAGAAAAATGAATATCCTAGGTAGCTAAAATGGATAACCATGAGGGGAGAAGGGAGAGAAAGGAAACCAAGCAAAACAGGGAAAAGTAAAGTGTAAAAACATGGCACTAGAAGCAACCCTAGTTGTGATCATCACATCTATGCAGTTTTGAAAAGCCATATTTGTGTATATGTAAAAGGAAAAAAATTAAAAAGAGGGCTGACTCACGAGAAAAAGATATTCACACAATAAATAGAACTAAAGGAAGAGCTGGGTAAGCAAAGAGAAGAGTGATTATCACTGAGACTGGAAACAGAAGCTCTCTGGCCTCCGAGGAGAGGTACTGGGAGCAAAATTCCTGGCTAACACCTGAATTAAGCCCTTGTAAGCTGTGGTTTCAAAACTCTGGCGTGCTTAAAGATATGAGTCTCCTTCCTCCTCCATGAAGAACGTAGACCTCAGAGACTGAAGAGGGATGAATTTCTCTGTGTAAACAAAGAGGAGGACGTTTTGGAGCGGGTACAGTGGGTAGGGATTCTGAAAGGGAGGGCCAGAGGGGAAGGAGGAACTTGGGGAGGGGATGGCCTTGCAAAAGGCAGTGTAGCCTGAGTTTGAAATGCAGGATGCCCAGAGTCTAATCTAAATTCTTTTGCTATAATGACCTCTGCCTCTGACACATACCTCTGTCCTTCTGTAAGGACAACTGTGCAACCACCAGAAAAAAAAAAAATGGTGGTTGCAGTTCAATGTATAACAAGACAGGGTGGGAGAGTAGACTGCAGAAGGCTGGGATTCATGTTGTGGTGTGTTAAGCCCTGCACGTAGGGCACCTTGTCTTTTTCTAACACGCATGTAAATGAAGTACATGCCATTGCCATCTACTACATGATTGAAGAGTTAAAAAACAAAAACAAAACAACCACAGCAAAAAACCAATGAATTTTCCATATTTAAGTACCTTTTTTGTTTTGATCACTTGGTCAGCAACTAACTATTGTTTTGATGGGGTGAAAAGTGGAGGGAGAGTTGGCTACATTGATTTATGTGATGAGGAATGCAGAAAATGACTGGAAGCTGTGGTGCATGGCTCTAATCCCAGCAGCTTGGGAGGCTAAGATAGGAGGATTGTTGAGTTCAAAACCAGCCTCCGCAAAAAGTGAGGTGCTAAGAAACTCAGTGAAACCCTGCCTCTAAATAAAGTACAAAACAGGGGTGGGGATGTGGCTCTGTGACTGAATGCCCCTAAGTTCAAAACCAGTACCCCTCACCAAAAAAGAAAAAAAATAATAAGAGAGGAATGTAGAAGACTAGAGATGGGGAAGAAAAACTTGCCTGAATAGAGAAAGGCTGGTTAGGGTAGCAATTTTTTTTTTTTGGATGCAATCCAGTACCTCATGCATGCTAGGCAAGCATCTACCACTGAGCCACATCCCCAGTCCTAAAGTAGGGATTTTGAGGTGGGCAAAAGATGCATTGCAATAGACACTTTCAGGTCAGAACCTTCAAAGAGGGATGCAAAGGAGATGGCGAGCAAGTTTTTGTTGTACTGTGCCAGAGCAATGTCTTTTTCCCCTTTGCCTATCTCCCAAGATCTACGTTGTCCTTAAGGCCTTTGGATTTGTGTCTCTTTAGGATGCTGATGATCCTCATGTTGTGTACATTAAGATTGGTCTTTAAAAAAAACAAAAAAAACCTAGTCTTATTCAGGGTTCTGGACAGATGAGAAAACTGAGGTTCAAGATGGTTCAAGTAAGCCGGGCGTGGTGGCGCACGCCTGTAATCCCAGAACTTGAGAGGTTGAGGAAGGAGGATCGCAAGTTCAAAGCCAGCCTCAGCAACTTCGCGAGGCCCTAAGCAACTCAGTGAGACCCTGTCTCTAAATAAAATACAAACTAGGGCTGGGAATGTGGCTCAGCGGTGGAGTGCCCCTGAGTTCAATCCCCAGTAAACCCCCCCCCCCAAAAAAAGATGGTTCAAGTAATTTTGCAAAAGTCATTTCATTCTGTCCTTTAGTGTTCTCCCTGTGAAATGAGGATTGGGCAGGCAATCTCTGTTTTCTTTGAGCTCCCAGATTCTCTGAGGGAGAACGCACTAAGTTCTTTCCACACAGGTGAGGGGAGCAGCTCTGCCCCTGTGCTCCCCCCTTCTTGGCCTTGCTGGCAGCTGCCCCCACAGGAGCTGAAAATTGGGAGACTCTGAATTAACAAGGTGTTCAACCACAGGGACCTGCAGATGGAGTCCTGTCCCTGCTGTCTAAATGCAGGGACAGAACAGCTGTGAACAAGCTTTTACTTCCAGGACAGCCTGCACTGAGGGGGAGCGCCTTGGACTGAAGGAGGCAGACCTCACAGTTCTCTGTCTCCAGGGTCTCTGGCTAAGCTGCTGGTGGCCACTCAGGGAACCTGACAACACTTTGATTTTTCTTTCCTTTAAAACACAGAGTACTCGTTTTGTCATAAAACTTCCTTAAAATAACAGCATTCCTTTGCTGATTTTAAAAGTAATACATACTAACTGTAGAATATTTAAACATTCAGAAAAAGAATATCAAGGGAAAAATTATAATTTTCTGTAGTCTTACATCCAGAGACCATTACTTAAGCATTTTGTGTTTACAGTTTCTGTCATTGTTCTCTTCTCATTTTTATTGCAATTGTTCATTTGACAAGTGTTTGTTGAGCATCTGTTATCTTCTAGGCATTATGTTTGGACAAAGCAGTGAATAGGGTTGAGAAGTTTCTGCCCTCATCAAATATACAACGAGTTTATGTTAAAAAACTATGGTATGTTTATTAAACATAAAGGTATGTTTAATATCTTGCTATTTAGAATTTATCACTATGGCACACCACAATCTCTAAAGTAGCCTTGTAAACATCAGTTGTCACATGTATGTGTATTCTTCTTTGGGATGTTCCTTCTTCTCACTTGCACAGTTGAATGGGTGGTGCCATCTTCTTGAAGGCCCAGCTCCTGGCTACTCTTGATTTTTCTATGGTGCATCAGAACCATGCTGGATCAAATAGTGCCTTTCTCTAGGGTTTGTGAATTTGCCATGAGTGAGAGTAACGAGCATCTCTAGTCTGGTGATGGAGATAGGAGACCTGGGTCAGGTCTACTGTCAAGCTGAAGGTAGGTGAAAATGAGACTGAAAGGTAGACAGTGGGAGAAGTATGCATGTGTGTGTGTGTGTGTGTGTGTGTGTGTGTGTGTGTGTTTGGGGGTGGGGAGGGAAAGGGAGAGATGACAGACTCAGAGCCATTCCGGCACCAGGTTTCCGCTGTCAGCTTTGCCCTTAGCTGCCCCTCTGATGGACTCCTGAACTTGCTAACACATTCTGTTTTTGTCCTTGCTACTTTGAATTAGGTTTCTCTCACTAACTATTATGAGATATGACTTATAAAAAAGGAATACACACTTTATTTTTGGGGGGACATTTAACAAGTTTCTTCATTATAGTTTTCAATAGGAGTGTGGGGAATAAAAGGATAAAGAAGAGATGGACAATGAGGAAGAGAATCAGGGACCACTCCATTTAGGCAGAATTTGTTTTAGCCCATAGTATCACTGTCCACTACAAGTTACAGCACTGAGAAATACCTTGTTATAACCACCTTCAAACTCCTTAAAAACACAAAACTCTTGGAGAGACTATCCAGTCCTATATAACTCAACTCTCATTAAAAAATAATAGTTTGCTGAAACCCTTATCCAAAATCTTGGTTCATTAAAAAATGAGAAAAAAAAAAAGCAAGAAGGAATTATTGCTACCCTTCCAGCAAATTTTGATGGTGGTAAGAATAACTAGCTGATCATCAGAGAGCCTTCAGCAAAATCCTGCCAGATGCACACTTAGCAGGGAGGTCCGGGAACATGGTTTGAAGGCCATGGCACCTGGATTTGGCCCAGATCAGAAGTCAGCAGCTCTTGATTTCAGTGACTTAATTCTGTCCCTTCTTTGCTCATACCTCTGCCTTTATGCAGGAATCAGTTGGAAAGAGGGTATTTTTGTTTGTGCAAAGCCTGAGTGTCCAGGGATGACTTCTCATCACCGTTCTGATTGGTCATTGTGCCTGGCCACTTTGTCACAGTGTTCGCCTGGTTAGCAACCACATGGCTAGAAGGGAGTCTGGGAAGGTCCATTTTCTTTGTGCTCACCCCACTTCTTTGAATATAAAATGAGCCTGAGACTCAAATTACTTAATAAGTCTTGTAATACATCCTTGGTGTTTGAAATCCCTTAATCACGTAGAGTTTTATGAAGCTGTGGAAATGTAAGGCAGAGGAAAGAAAATCCCCTCTGATATGAGTAGAAAAAAATGACAAGTCTGAAGATTCTGGGCAGCCTGGGGAGAATCCGGCATTTCTTGCATGTAATGGCTTGTGGGAGAGGATTAGGTGTCTGATCTTACTTTCAGAGCAAACATGCAGGAGCAGCTGTATCATGCCGGCATCAAAGGCCAACAGACAGCTCTGCGACTCGGCTGCACCAGGAGTGTCACGGTACTAATGAGTTCCACTCACTCCTAAAAATACACATCAGCTTCAGGAGGAAGCTGAGCTATTTGATCCTCTCCTCCCATCATTGTCAGGGTGCTGCCTTTCATCCTGTGGGATGCATATGGCCGTTCCCCCACCAAGTGACCAGGCTGGGGAAGTTTGCTGGCAGCAGCCTCTGTGTCCCCCACTTCCTGTTGGTCAGTGCTCTTCAAGCCCCTCTTCCCTGGGTCTCTGTTCCAGGCTCCTTGGAGCAACAGGTTCAGTACCCTGCTTGTGCCTATGACCCTCAGCTTAGTGAGCTCAATCTTGGCTTCCACTTAGGCACAGAAGAGGAAGAGTCCACCCTCCAGTGACTCACCTGATTCCATATTTCAGCACCCAAACTGGCAATCCTCCATCAGCCAGGATCGAGTGTTTCCATGTTAGAATTATTTCTTTTGGAAACTCCAACCCCAACTCAAATAGTTGTAAGGGGGAAAGAGGTAATTTGAAAGGGGAAATTTGTTGTTTTTTTGAGCATAGGGTCCTGGTGAAGCTTTCAGGTAAGGCTAAAGCCAGGGATGAAAATAGTGTCAGTAAGGTGCTATCACAAGAAGGGCTGGATGCTGACCAGGACAAAATCATAGAGGCCCACCAGGGTCTCCTATATGCTGCTGCATGAACACAACAGACAACTGTTTGGTGTGCAGTAGGGATCCACATACATGTGCAATTGCAAGAAGACATGTTTAGATGGAGAGCTACCTTGTGCTATGGAGCACATCGGAGGGGCACCTGGTCCAGTCAAGAGCAGAGTAGGGGCAGTGTCTCCTGGGCGGTCTGGACTGGAGGGGCTGGAGTCTCTGGCTCCAGTGGTGAGTTTGGACCCTTTGGTGCCCTTTTGCAGCTTCCCTGGCAGAGGTTGACCATCTGGGACTGCCTGAGTCCTCAGAGCTGAGCTCTGGTCTTCCCCGCCACTGCGAGGCATCTCCTGGGGAGGTCTGCCCTGGAGTGGAGGGAATCGCCAGCTCCAGCGGGGAGTGTGGGCTCTTCGGCGCTATTTTACAGCTTCCCTGGCAGAGAGTGACCACCTGCCACCGACTGAGCCCCCAGCGAGGAACTCAGGCCTGCCTGGGCTCTCAAGCCCAGTGTCTCCATCACTAAGCAGTTTTGTGCCCCCACCCCAAGTTTGTCTAGTTCCCAGGTCCACACCCTGGCCCAGGGTCTAGCACCTTGCCGTATCCGATTGTCTATCAACACCAGGCTGCCTCTGCCCAGAAGCACTGATCATTCCCAACCTGGAGGAAATGGGTCAGCAGCTTTCTTGGGTCACCACTTGATCAAGCACCTCTCAAACATCAGGTGAGTTACT
>JAJEJO010000192.1:3653-58194 GCA_020662805.1 Glaucomys volans | reverse complement strand
GCATAAATATGCATAGATAAAGTTCCAGGACATTCAGGGTGTATAGTCACCATCTCTCTTTTCTCTCCTCTGCTGTTGAGAAAACAAACAGCCAATCTCATAAGTGGGTCCTATTCTCAGAAGTAAAAGGAAACTGACAAATTGAGCACCAGATGCTTTTCTTACGATTAGCTCACTTAATCTTCACTACCATTTCATGAGGTCAGTACTACTGCCAATGTATAGACAGAAATGAAATAAAAACAATAACCAAAAAGCAATCTATCAAACAGAAACCCCAAGGGTTCAGAGATTTAAGGAACTTACTTAAGGTCACACAGTTGATCAGTGTGGAAACCGATTCAAGTCTAGTGGCTCCTGGTTCTGAACACTCATTATATTACTCTCCTCCCAGGTAATTTAAGTTTTGTTGGAGTCTTCTCCAACCAATCCTCTGAGCTTGGTTTTATGGATATGAATTTATAATAATAAAAGTTTTAATTGTGGCAGGAAGAAGGCCATTTGACGTTTTAGAAAAGCCAGTTGGACAGTATCTACCTATTCAGTCAAAGTACGACGATCAGTATTGCTTGTTGTACTCTGTCCTTTGGCAAGAGTTTTCAATTTGTGTGCCACTGTATTTTTCTAAGTGTGGTAAACTGAATGCTTAACTTCCCACTAACAGAATTATACATCCATTTACTTGCTGTAGCTTCAGCATGGGTGGTGCATGTTTCTTCCTCCTCCCTCCCCTAGGTTTGCAGGTTGGCCGAGTGCCTTCCGTTGACCATTGAGATGTAGTCAGATGTGAGATGAGCAGATCCTGGAAATGCCTTTGTACGATTGGGCTTGCTTTCTTCTGCATTCTGAGAGTACGTGTTCCTTTTGCTTGGGTCCCAAAATGTGACATGTGGAGCAGAACTACTCACAGACTTGGAGCAGGAAGCAAAGCAGCTCAGCAGAATGCAGGCTGCTTTAGCCAAACAGCAGCTGCCCCACCATCCCATAAGCAAGAGATAAATGCTTGTAATTGTGAACTACTGAGATTGAGGAAGTATTGTTCTATTGCATTATTATAGAAATGCTTGACTAATGCAATCAATCAGTGAATAATGTTTGCTTTTACCATAACTGAGTTGACTCACTGTCTTGAAGACTTCAGGCAGATAGAACCTAGAGCTGAGAGGGTCATATCATGCATATGGAGGTGGGAATAATTTTCCATTACTAGGAGGTAAATGGTATTGAAAATCCATTAAATGCTTACTGGAATGTGTGAGAACCTTGTATCATGGGTTTATAAGGGAACAAATTAAGAATAAAGAATCCTTCCAGAACCAAGACTCTTCCGATAAGACTGATGAAATGATTGGATAACTGAGTTTTATAAATCCTGTGAGACATTTTCCAGACATAGTAATGATTATGTTGTCCTTGTTTCTAACGTTGCCTTGAGACTTTCAATCCCATCCTGAATGTGGACAGCAGTGGTTGGATTTTTAAGTTTGCTGTGAAGACAAAAGGTTGAGTGCTGTTCTAGTGTCAGGTTTTCAGCTTTCTGCAAAAGCTGATGCTCTATTGATTAAACATGGTTATCCAATTCTTTGGAAAAATTTAAAAAAATTAATTAACATAATACACATATTTATGGGGTTCAATGGGGCAATTGTCTACACATATACAGTGTTTAATGATCATATCAATGTAATTAGCACTTCTTCGTGTTGGAAAACTTCGAACTTCTCTCTTTTAGTCACTCTGAGATATACAATAAACTCTCATAACTATAGTCATCTGATTGTGCTATAGATCACTTGAACTCATTCCTTGTATCTAACTGTATTTTGGTAGTTGTTATCTAACCTCTCTTTACCTACCCTCTCTCCTACTCTTTCTGGCCACTTTCTACTCTACTTCTTTGAGATCAATAATTTCAGCTCCCTCATATGAGTGAGAACAGGACATAATTGTCTTTCTGTGCCTGGCTTATTTTCACATAACAAAATGTGCTCTAGTTCATCCAGCTTGTTGGTCTCAAAAGACAGGGTTTCATTCTTTCTATGGCTGAATAATATTCTATTGTGTATGTACCTCACATGAACACTTTTTTTTCATCTACTGTCTGTCAGTGGACACCTTGAATGATCCCGTATCTTGGCCGTTGTGAATAAGCACTGGAGCGCAGGTGTCTCTTCAACATAATAAGTTCATTTCCTTTTGGTATATGCCCTTCCTTCCTATTCCCTCCCTCTCTTGCTTGCTTGCTGTGACAGTGAGCCCTTAAAGGAGTGGATTGATTTGTGTATGTTGGTGACCAGTTACGGTGTGTGTGTATTTGTGTGTGCATCCATTTGCATGATCATTCACTTGTCAGAATGAGTCATTGAAAACTCCACTCTTCTATCTTGATTTGAGAAAATTTCAAGTCACCATATACATTGTCAGGCTGAAATTTCTATTTGTGCTATCTCAGATTTAATATTGCCTGGCCTCATGATTTCAGACAAGAACATCAAGGGTCAAAATTTCTTTCTCTATACACTCTTATATTCAAGTAATTGAGAATTTATGGTCCTTTTCAAAACCAAAGTAACACAGGTTCTCCGGGAAACTGTGGCTCCTTGTTTAACGTGTGTTTTAGCGAACCAGTTTGCATCATTTTCCAAACTACAGTCTCTTTTTACGATTGACTTTTTTCTTTTCTGTGTATCTATCTCTATGCTATAAGAATATTTTTTTAAATGGCTGAGTATATCCAGATTCTCCAGAGGTACTCCTAGAATATTTGGCATACCAAGACAGAAATAGAATCATCTAGTAAATACCTGATAAAGTGAGTCATTGATACATTAAAAATTAATCAACAAGTAGAGAAGAGGAGGTGATCAGAGGGCAGGGGAGGTGGGTGTGGGGAGTAATGGAGGGTGGAAAGGATCAAGGTACCTTGTATGAAAGTATGACTACGCCTCAGTGAAACCCATTATATTGTGTGATATATGTGCTAGCAAAATTTAATCAATTATGTCACTACACAGAGAAAGGAGATAAACGTGAGAAGTACATCTGGCTGTAGCATCCCTTTTGATCAGTAAGAGTCACTGCTGAACACAACATTGTACTCTTGCCTCTAAATTCTTTTGATGTGGCAATTTATGTAAACTTTCATAATTAAGCTCATCGAACCTGCCTATATTTAGGGATGAGTCTACCAACTCAGATAAGGAGGGAGCACCTTTTTAGTCCTAATTTGTAATAGACTTTTGCTTCATCTTCATCCAATGACATCATTAATACCACCATTGATGATTTTGTCATTTCCATCATTTATTGAGCAACCAATATGTTCTAGACATTACAGAAGTGCTTAAAATATTTGTTAATCCCACTACGAGCATGTGAGCTACATATTATTTCCATTCTATAGGTGAGAAAATGGAGGTTTTATAAAGGCTAAACCACATGTCCCTAGAGAACATCTCACAAATGGTAGAGCTGGAATTTGAACCACATCAAAGTATTCCCATGGTCAAACAGCAGCATCAAAAAAGCAAGGTCAAGATGTCCAATCAAAATCACTCCATCATATGATATCCATGAGATGTTGGCAGGTAGTTTCCGTAAGTACAAGGCAAATTGTTTTGTGATGTCAATTAAATGTATTATATTTGCTACTCAAGAAAAGCATTTTAGAAAGAACTTAATATGTTACTTGAGAAAGCTCAAAGAAAGCTCTGAAAGATGAAGGTGCTATTTGTATCAATGTTTTTGCAAACTTGAACAAACACTTAATACCCTAAATCCTTCTAATGCTACAACATTATTCACAGCAGAGTATAGAGGAACGATTTATGCCTGTAATCGTCAAAGCAAACCAGGGTATGCATGGAAGGCTAAAGGCGTTTGTTTCAAATGCTAGGCTGGAAATTAATTTCACCAGACATTATACTTCTGCCAAATACCTTGTAGCTTCACATTTACTGATATATAAACTTGATGAATAAGCTTTAAATTGACAGTATTCCAAACTCTTTTACAACTCCCTTTCTTATTCTTTGCCTATCACTTGGCATTGGATACCTTCTAAATAGTTCTATTTGCTTTCCAAAATAGTTCAACTTCCTAAGTGAAGCACAGTAAATTGTCTAGTGTTCTTATTTGTATTGCAATAGAAGAAAATACCATAAGGAAAATATCTGGTAAAAAGGTATGTATATACCTTAATACAACAATATTTAAAGAAATGTGCACCAAGCTATTCACATGAATAGTATTCATCTCAGATTGGTGTAATTTATATTGTCTAGTACTTGCTCATTAGTATTTTCTCTATTTTTCTACAAGGAATTTAGATTGCCATGGACCCAAAGAAAACTCACTATGAATTTTTGGGAATAATTAGATCCAAAGGTTGCAATGGATTGTGGAGAAAAATTGGAACAAAAGTTGATTTAAAGTAGAGGTATACTTGAGCCAAAGTCTAAATATGTGTCCCTTTAGTTTGGACTTATAGCTCCTACCTAAGGAGGCCATGACTGCTTCTAGGTTCTGGATGGGAAGCACTCATCTATTTTTTTTTTTTTTTTACCATTTTCTGTCTTCCACTGGGGTAGGTACCTCTTTCTTGGAAACACCCTTCTTACTCTATAGAGGCTGAAAATCACAATGCTTGTTTTCCCATCTCTTTGCAACTTGGGCTTAACAATGTGAACTTGTGAACTTAGTCAGTGGTCCCTGAGGGGAACTTCTGGTAAAGTTCCCAGGGAGGGACTTTTGGGAAAGATTTTCCTCTGATAAAAAGAAATGGGCAGGGAAAAAAACTTCCTATTTTTTTTTTTTTTTTGCCTTTGGCCATATTGTGATGTGGTCTCTGAACCAAGAGAGGTCAAGATTGACAGAAAACACCCACCAAGGTTGATAGTTCAGAAAGATTTAAAAAAGGCATGACTCTGATGATGTCATTGAACTACTGCACCAATGCTCTTGAATTTCTTTGCCTGTACACTTCTCATTAGTTGAATTAGTAAGTTGTATTTTTTAAGTGACTTTTAAGTATGTACTCTCATGTAACTATTTTTTTTTAATTTAAAACATTTTTTTTGTTCTAATTGTACCTGACAGCACATTTATACATTTTGATCATACATAAATGGAGTGTAATCTCTGATTTTTCTGATTATACATATTGCAGGATCACATTGGTCATGCAGTCATATATGTACCTGAGGTAACAATGTCTGTTTCACTCTACTATCATTTCTGCCCCCATATTTCTTCTCCTCCCTTCAGCTCCCTCTACCTAATATAAAGTAACTCTATTCTTCCCTATTTCTTCCATCTTCTCCAGAGGTAATGAAATAGAAGTCTCCATGTATATCAGTGTAGACAACCATGTACCCAGGAGATAGGATGAGCATTGCTGGCTCCTCATTCCAACTGTCCACCCAGACCCAAGCTGAGCCATGCTAGGACATGCAGATGAGGCCGGCAGAGCTGGGGTGAGAGGATGGGATTTTCTTGTAGCTATGCTAAAGAGAAAGTATCCAAAGGGAATTACCCAAAGGTTTTTCCCAATATCATTTGGCATTTTAAGGATTGTGGGGGGATATGATCCAAAGCCTTAATGGGTATAAGAAAGATCACAATTTTAATAGAACACATTTAGAAAGATTCCCAAGTTTCTCCAGTATTACATCCCAACCTTTCAAGGATGCATCCATATCATAGGTTATAGGTTTATTTTTATCTGTGTTAATTGAGAAAAATACATGATGATGAAATGTTACTATTAATATGGTAATATTATTATGCTGATTTTAAAATTATCAACCACTTCTATCCATTAAAAATTGATTCAGAGAAGTAAGAGACAAAGTGTGTGTTCAGTCTCTAGACCTGGCTTATTGCACCACATGCATCAAAGAACTCTCTACAGACTGTGGGATGAATACTTCCATCCTAAAGAGAGGTTCATAGCCAGCTGTGCATGGAAAAGCAGCATTATAGTGGGGAGAATCGAAAATAGTCATTATTTAATGTAAGCAGGGAAATGAGGCTGAGTTCCCATTCCTTAGGAAAAAATTTCAAAAGAACTCCTTAGTACAATAAATAAAGAAAACTCAACAGAATATTTTCTCCCTTTTATTTTCCTGTTATACCCCCTTGTCAGTATAGCAAAGGGCCAGTTGATGTATTCCAGTGTTGGATTTATACATTAGATATAATTTCCTAATAAACTGAATATAAATTTTAAACTTCTTTTTCCATATGCAGCTCAACTCCGATGTTATCTGCTACAGAATTTCTTTATCTCTTCACTACTGACATTTTGGGCTGGACAATTCTTAGTTGTGGGAGGCTGTCCCACATCTAGGTTGGATGTTTAGCTCTGTGGCTGACCTCTTTACCTGCAGGTGCCAATAGCACTCCCCAGTTGTGACAACCTAATATCTCTAGACAGTGCCAAATATCCTCTGGTTGAGAACATAAGCTATTATGTTCTAATCTAACATAAGCTATTAAACTCCCTAGAGTAATTCTCTGGTTCCTAAATAAAAACACCTTTGTGTGACATGTGGCAACATGCAGAAAAGGCACTTGGTAATAATAACAGCCGATAATATTTAGTGTTGAATAGTTTACATTCATTATTGTTTCTCATGTCAAAACCATGAAATGAGTTATTAATATATAATAATCCCCCTCTTGACCTTTCCACCTTTTCAAATGTGAACCTCAGAGAGGGTAAGCAACTAGCTAGAAACTGATCAAGCCAGGTTTTGAATTCGGGCAGGAGGACTGCAGAGCAGTGCTCTTAATGCCTATAATATAATGCTTCCCTGAGTGGCAGAAGGCCCAGGGAGTAAATGTCCCAAGTAAAAAGAGCAATGCTCGACTGTGCAGACATTAAACATTGATTTCCTTTCCCTCTGGTTTCCACATGGAAGGACATCTATTAGCTTCAGGCCACCTCCTCACCTGCTCCTCCCTGGGGTGTCTGGGATGAGAACTAGGGATGCACAATTCAGCTTGTTTCTCTTTTTCCTCTTTGAAGTCTCACTGCCCACAGAAAGTCTGGTTCATTCCCCTCTGAACTCCTGCTATGAACTGTAAGGCCCGAGCTGGCACTTTCAGTGACCAGCACTGCCTGTGGCTTGTGGTGAAGTCTGTCTGTTCAGGGTTTGGCTTTAGGAAGCCCCTGGTCATTTTACATCTGAGTCACATTTTATCCTCACAGCTTTATAGAAATAAAGAAATAAAGGTGATGTTTTTCTCTGTATCTTATTCCTTACCTCTCTCTATTGTTCAGAACTCAAGTAGGGAAAAAGAATATATGAGTTTCCTAATGCTGTTGTAATACATTTCCACAAATGCAGTGTATTAAAATGATACAATTTGTTATAATTCTGGAGGTCAGAAGCCAAAATGTGTCTTAGTGGACTAAAATCAGGGTGATGATTGGTTGTATTCCCTCTGGAGGTTCTGGAGAAAGGAAGGGAGAATCATTTTCCTTGACTTTTTCAGCCTCTGATGGCTAGCTACATTCCTTGGTTCATGGCTCCTTTCTTCATTTTCAAATCAAAATCATGACACCTTCAAGTCTACCTGACTCTGACCCTCTGCCTCTCTCTTCCATCTTTTAAAGATTCAGGATTACACAGGGCCCACCAGGATAAAGTGCTCATCTCAGGATCCTTAACAAAGAAATTAGGATATAGATCTCTCTCTGTCTCTCTCTCTCTCTCTGTCTCTCTGTCTCTCTCTCTCTCTCTTTGTATGCGCACTGCACACATGCAGAATAATGTACACACACACACACACACACACACATACACACACACGTCCATATCCTAATTTCTAGCACATATGAATATCTTGTCATTCATGGCAAATGGGACTTCATTGAGGTGATGAAAGGATGTGTTGCCAGGTGAGACGTCAGCAAAGTGATTGAAAGGGTGTACATAGGTGGGATGATTGAAGCAAAGAACAGAATAACATTGCTGACTGGAGAAGTTAAAAATGGATGATTGCATGATTCTAGACTTAGCGATAAAGGAAGTGCTTGCTGTAGTTGCTCCATTTGCAAGGTGCCTCATGCCTGTCTTATTGGAAATGCAGATGATGCTGAAAGGACTTATGCTTGACTGAGTAGGAGAATGGATGCATTCCATTCAAATAATCCTCCTGAAGCAAAGATACCTGATGGAGAATGTTAAGTTTACTTCCTATTTGTTGGGATAACTGTGTTTTCAGCAAAGACTGAGAAGTAAAGAAGGTGCTGAATCCACACTGAGGGAGTTAGGGTGGCAGATGGCAAGATGCACAAGTGGCATTGGCTTGATCTGAGACCAAGGGGAATTGGGCTGGTCATGAAAGGAGGTAGTTATTCAAATGAGACTGTTATTCTCCCTCAGTGTCCCCAGTTTTGTGAGATGGGAACAAGTTATTTTGTTTCCATAGTGAAAAGAGTGATTCCAGAAGGTGGAGTGCATGGGGACATTTAGATTATATTACTAATTCCCCAATAACGGACTGGACATTAAAAATCATTCTTCTTATGCAGCATAATTTGTTACCTATAATTATAATATGTAATAATGTAGTAAAATTATAAATTTTACTAAATTCAAGTGGATTCTCCTGACCATGTTTTCAAAAATATGAGTAACAAAAAGGACAATGACATTATGGATTGTAACACTGGATTTTAAAAGAAACATTATGTTCCAAAGTAATTTTTAAAAACTGGTAGCAGCAGTCAGGGGTGAAGAAAAAGTTCTCTTTTCCAGAAGAATTCCGACAATACATGTAGAAAGGAATGGTTGCGTTTGAAAATTATCATTTTGCCACCAATATTATAATAGTCAGTGTAAGCAGGAGTCATTAAAGAAGGCATAAATTGGAGTGGCAAAAAGTTGTCGGGGAGAAAAATATTCCCCTCATCTTAAAGTGTGTCTTGTCATTTTATTTATTACAAAAGGAGAAGGTAACATTACAATGAAGGAATTTGTCAGATTCCTTCTTAACCAAATGATCAAAATTAACATCATTAAAAATGAGATATGTCTTTTAATGAGATATATTAGGAATGACATTACATCAGTTACATAACATTGCTCATATCTCGCCAAAATGTTTGATCTGAATCAAGTGATAAGAGAAATCCAGACTATGAAGCATTTTACAAAACAATGGATTTTTCAGAAATGCAAAGGATAAAACTTCCAAAAAGGGAGCAGAGGAAAAGAGGTTGATATAGAGAACTGTTCAAGAGAAAAGGAAGATGGGAGAATATGACAGCTTTTCATCCTCAATTGGACCTTGGATTTAAAAAAGAAAAACAGTTTCAAGGACTCATTGGGTCAAACAGAAAAGTTTGAACAGGGATTATATATCTTACAATATCATATTTAAATACTCTGGGTTTATTAATGCTATTGTACTTATGGAGGAGAATGTCTTTATTGAGACATATGTGCTAAAGTATATAGTGTTGAAGAGTCATGATATCTGCAATTTATTCTCAAATGATGATACACACACACAAGAGTGAATTAATGTGATGAAATTCTTAAAATTTGTGAATCTGGAGGAAAGATTACAGTATTCTGTTAATTTTTCTATGGGTTTGAAGAATTTTTAAAGTGATACAGTTAAATATTATCCAGAGTAGGATATCTGAAACCAGGTGGTTTCAATAAATTATCAAGACACAACACTAGTGTCCTGTCAAAAACGTTCCTGTATTTCCCATTCTGCCAGTGGTCTGACAGGTATTCTATTACACACAGGACCCCAAAGGGGAAAGTGTAGCAAATGAATTAGTTAATGTCTGCAGACACTTGCTGTTATGGCTGGTTTGCAAATGCCTGGATTAGAGGGCTTAGACAGAAAATAAATAAATAAACAAAACTTCACAAGCTTAACTTAGTAATGTTACTGACAGCCCCAGCTGCCGAAGGCCCAACCCTAATGAGATGTGAGCGAGGCCACACTGGTGACAGTAGCTACAGCACAAGGCCCTATTTGTGTCAGAAAGACAGGTTTCTTTCTTTGTGGGACTATGCGAAATGTGTTCAAAAGAAAGGTAGCAAGAGAGAGCTACATAAAATGAAGTGGAATAGTCTGTTATAATAGGTAAATAACTATTTTTCTTCATAGTCTAAATCTATATTCTCTCTCTAAGTAAAAGAGTTTGAAGAATTAGGTTGTGGGTTTTTGTTTTTGATTTTTATTGCTTCTGTTTTGACAAGGACTTTATCTGAATTATAATTTCACATATACCATGAAAGCCAGTTGAGAAAATAATGAAGACATATAAAATAAGTGAGACTTCATGATGATTGTTGTAATTTTAACTTTATATAATCACGTATCCCAAACAAAAGTACAATGAGATCTGATGTAATCCATGAAAGTATCACTGTGATTTTTTTTTTTTTTTTTTTTTTATGACCCATCTCGGCAGGCCTCAGTGAGAAGACTAGCTGCACTGGACAGCCAGAGGCTGGCTCTGGATTGGTGGTAGAAGGGTTGATCCGTGTGCTCTCAATGCTAGTGTCAGCTGCTTCCTGTGATCTCTTGAGTTTGTCCTTACCCAATTCATAATCTGGAGGTTTTTGCCTCAGCTCTTGGGCTCCCATGCACCACACCTACTGTGATAGGAGCCTCTGTGGAGCCCACTAGACCTGGGCTCCAGTGTATCCGGAGAGATACCTGGTGAAGCAGTGTTTTAACATGGCTTTCTTTGAAGTGATTCATTAACATGAAATGAAACATGGTTTCTCTTTTTTTAGTAACCAAGTCATGGGTGCTTTGGTATGATCAGTGCCCATCCCACATCACTTACCTTAACCTTGCTGTTAAGCTTCACTCACTCCAGGCTCTGTCAAGGAGTGACCTAAATTATTTGATAATATTTTTGAAGAATGACATTTTAACAATTTGTTTTATATGCCATGTTAAAGTGACCACATCAAAATGTGGGCTCAGTTTTGTTTCCATTTAGCTCTCAATAGCACTTTTTTTCCCTTCTTATAAATTGGTCTTGGGCTGGAGGATAGATTTTCCTTGACTCTACAATCAACAAATCTTCTCTGTCTTTACCCATAGCCCTTTCTGGAAGCAGGATTTAGTCCTGAACCCCAGATTAGCAACTGCTGGTCTTTCTTGAAGTTAGTACCCATATCCTGTGCTCCTGTCTTCCCTGCTGAATTTTAAACCTGGTAAATTTTACTCTGGTAGGATCCTGCCATATCTGCATAGATATTTTGGAGCCTCCCAGTAATAACCAATACTGTATGTACATGGTTAAATTTTCTGGTCTGAGTCCTGTCTGCTGTCTGCTGGGTGCTAAGTCTATGATTTAAGTCCCTGAGTAAAGTCACTGCTTGATTGTCCTGGGGTTTTGCTAACTAGCTTGGCTGGAACTGGCTCCTGTGGTCAAGAGAATTCCCTTCAGTCCTGTCTCTTTCATTGATTCCTCCAAGTCCTGATTTTTTTTTTTTTCAAATTGAGACATTGGGGAGGAATCCATATGCAAATATCTAGTTAAAGTGTAAGACATTGCTGAAGTTTTTGAAATTCATTGGGGAAAAAACAAGGTATGTTATAGGAGAAGAGAAGAAAATTGTTAAAGCTTGATCAATTTTACTTGCCTCCTCAACTTATGATTGACTTTCCCAGGAATAGTAAGGGAGAAAGAATAAAAGGAAGGCAGGGAGGGAAGAAAGCAAAGAGGAGGAAGATACAAGAATAGAACATTTGTAGATGTTTTAAAATAGTTGAAACATGAACTGGAGATAGAACTGGAAAAAAATGGTCTGTGTTGTTGTATTGCTTATTCCTAGCTCAACCATGTAACAGTGCAAGATATGGCCAAGTCTAAGAGGTTGGACCGGATGCTGGAGGTGGAATTGACTTATAATCATCTTTGAATTTTTTCCCTCTATCTCTGGAAGGATGTGCACTTGGGTAAAATTTAGCTCCTTCACTTTGTTACTTCATGGACCACTGTTGAATTAAGTGCTTGAAGAAATACACTGGCTTCCAGGAGAGATGGTTTTTAAACAGTGCAACAACATATAGCAATAAAAACCAGCTCTAGCTAATTTTGTTAGAGGATTTATTAACAGGAAGCACAGATGGCCTTTAACAAATGAAAAGATGATAAACTTTCCTTGTAAAATAAATGAAATTTAAAACTACACTAAAATATATCAGATTGGCAAAACTCCAAAGGTTGAAGAACATACTCTGTTGGCAAGGCTGTGAAGGAGAGAGGAACTTTCAGACACTGCTGATACGGGTACAAAATGATAAACTTCTCTGGAGGGCAATTTGGCAATATTTATCAAAATTACAAATACATTTATCCTTTGGCTTTGCAGTCCTGTTTCTGGGAGTTTCTTCTAAAAACATACCTACATGCATAACAAGTGACGTATGTAATGTTGTTTATGATAGCAAAATATAGAGAACAAGCCCAGAACACATCAGTAGATACCGGTTAAACTAAACCATGGTACATCCACAACATGGAAAATTATGCCATTTATAGCCAGGCACAGTGGCATATGCCTGTAGTTCCAGCTACTCAGGAGACTGAGGCCAAAGGATCATAAGTTCAAGGTGAGCCTCAGTAAGTTAGCAAGACCCTGTCTCAAAATAAAAAGTAAAAAGGGCTAGGGATTTAGACCAGTGGTAGAGCATTTGCCTAGCATGTATGGAGTCCTTGGTTCAAAGTTCAGTGCTAGAAACAAACAAACAAACAAAAAACTGTGCCCCCGTAAAAGAGAATGAGAAAGCTCTCCAGGCACTCGTATAGACATTTGTTAAGCGCAAAAAGCCAAGGAGCAAAATAATGAACATATATACACATAATATGTATCTAGCATGCTATTGTTTTGTGTAAGAAGGAGGAATGAAAGAAAATTGATTTCTGATCCTGCAATCTCATTTTTAGGTTTACCCCCCAAATTTGAAATCAGTTCTTTGAAGAGATCTGCATTTCCATGTTAACTGTAGCACTATTCACAATGGTCAAGGTATGGACCCAGCCTAAGTGCCAGTCAAGAGTTGAATGGTTTAAAAAAATGTAGTATCTGTGTGCAATAGAATATTATTTAGTCTTAAAAAAGAAGGAAATTTTGCCATTTTTGACAGCACAGTTGGAACTGGAGAACTTATACCAAGTAAAATAAGCCAAGGACAGAAAGGCAAATGACCCATGATCTCACTTACGTGTAAAAGCTAAAACAACTTTATAGTAGAATCATGGTTATAGATACTGTGGGATAGGGGGAAAAAGAAGATTATGGTCAAAGGGTATGAAGTATCAGACAGGAAGAATAAATAAGTTTTTTTGAGATCTATGGCATATCTTGGTGAATGTAATTGATAATAGAGTAGTGTACATTTCAAAGTTGCAAAGAGTAAATTTAAAATTTTCTTGGCACAAAAAAGTTAAGTATTTGAGGTAATGGAGAAGTTAACTAAACTTGAGTTAATTATTCTACATTGTATTCATAAATCATAATGTCACATTGTACTCCATAAATGTATGCAATTATAAATTGTCAATTTACAATAAAATAATTGATTTCTAGTCATTATATCTGCAAAAGGAAATGCTGGAAGGATATATAAACTTCAAGGTGGGTTACCTAAAGGTTTTATGGGACCATGGGGTGCATAGGGAGAGCAAGTGGAACTTTTTATGTATACTTTGATGTGTTGCTTTGAATTTAGAACAATATGAATAAATTTGCAACAGTAAACAAAAATTTACTGTTTACAGCAAATTTATTGTTTACAGCAATTTCCTAGAGAACCCACTAACCAGGCTTGGAGGCTATTCACTGGGAAATGACAGACCATCCCCCTTTGCCAGTTCTGTGCAATAGGCCACACATAATTCTGCGAATGACAGCAGTGGAGGCTGCAATGACATTACATTTTCGAAGGCAAGGAGGCATGGTTCTAGAGGTATCATCCACGTCCAGCATCCGGCGTGGGCAGCATATTCTGTAGTGGATGTGTCTACCGCCATTGTCTGCTATGCCACACAGATGCTTGCCAATAGGCTGAGATACTGATTCTCTCAGCCATTGGGGCTGTGGATGCATTGGGGTGGGAGCCCCCAGGTTGGCTGGATGTAGCAGCACAAATTCTCAATTACTTGCTGCATGGTGGTTACAAATAGTATCATTTTCTGAATGTGCCTTCCTTTGACCAAGTTTGGGAAGCAGCAGATTAGAGAATAAAGCTCTTAAAAGAAAGAGCCTCCAGCTTGCCTCCAGTGAGGATAATAAATCACCAGGATCAAAGTGTTCAGATTTGTTAAATTTAAAGACGCTCATTTGTTCTGATGTGCTTAGAGGAGATTTACTGCTGTGGATGTTAAGGTACTTTGGGCTCTCGCAGTGGCTGGTTTCCAAGGAAATGAAGGGTCTATCAAAGTCACTTTCCATAGAAGGTCAGAGTGCTTACCTGAGACTTCACAGGTAGTAAGAGGGTCCCCTGATATACAGGGGAAGATTTATATTCTCTTAAAAAACATACAGGAAAAACTTTTGATGGAACGGGAGAGGAAGAGCCAACAAATACAAGCTGCCCCATGTGACCTGTCTTGGTGTTAGGTTCTTTGATGTAGTTGATACAGGTAGATCAGTGTCCTGGGGTACCAGGTGAGGTGGAGATGGGTGGATGTTTGATGTAGAAGGTCAAATTGAAAACATTCAGCACAATCTTGAAAAACAGGTAGGTACATGTTAGTAGCATACAGTGTAATGGCTCATTGAGTGAGAAATACTGACATTAACAAAATATCCCCTAGACTCTTTTTGACATTTACTCTCTCTTCTCTCACTAATAGTGTCAAAGGATAGAAAAAGATCAGGACGAGGAGCCCTGGGCCCTGACTCCAAGTCAATTTTCATATTCTTGAGAGGCCTTTTCTGAATTTAACTCATTTTCCATTCATCCATCCATCCATTCGTCCATCTATCCTTCCATTCATCTGTTCACCATTTAAAAAATTCATTCAATAAACATGTTAAACATTGGCACTGTTTATTTTATACCAGTCTTATGCTAAGAAATGAAACTCAATAAAACTCAATGTCTGCTTCCAGAAATCTTGCAGTCTTATGGTAAGATGATCATATCACAGTGTGACATGCTCTAACTATGGACATGCGCGTAAACAATCTGGAAAAGGAAGACCTAAACTTTTACAGTAACTAGAGTAATGTGGTCGCTTAATGAATTAGGTGAAGGCACCTATTTGAACAGACAGAATAGACACAGAATGACCCCCTCAACCTGGACATAAAAGTACCTAGTACTTTTGCACCAGATGCAAAGTAGATGAATTGAATTCAGGCTGGACTTCACAGATTACCCAGCCTTTTGGTCCTTTCTGTCCCTTAAATACAATTTTCAAAAGGCTGTGTTATAAGGGCTTCTCTTTTACTGGCTTCAGTATAATGCCACCCAGACACGTGGGTGGTTAGGTAGGTGCAGGTAGTTATTAGCCAACTCCCTCCCTTTGAAAGGTTTAGAAAGATAGTATTCGACTAAAATCAGGAATGAAAAAACATTTTGGAGCCAGGTAGTACTGATCAGTAGTAAAGTGCTATTCTTCCTGCCTAATGAGTGTACCAGTCAATTATACACAAGCCCAACTCCATCCTTTTCCATGTCTTCCCACTGAAGGATAACACAACAATAAATATTTAGAAATTTCCTTTGCAATAACCGTATGAGTGAAATCACATCACAGTACTGCTGGTGTTTCTTTGCCTTGGCTTTTAAAGACTTGGAATAATAGCTTCCAGAGCATGAAGAAAATTTGCTGTCTTTATTTTGTTGCTTTTAAAAAAATCAATAAACTGCCAGGAAAAAGGATGCAATTTAAGGGAATTTATTGATAGGGTGTTATTGAAAATTTGTGCTAGACATCGAAAAGGCTCAGCGCCTGCAGTTGTTTGGGAGTGACTGCTGTGAGTTGCAGTGTTCTGTTATTTTTTATTTTACAGAGTTAGTGTTCAAGTATAGGGGAGGTGCTCAGTTTACATAAGTTAATAGCACCCTTTGTGGTGGCCTGGTCAGGGAACAAAAGCACCATTTGGAATGGTTGGAATCATTCCTTATACATTTCTCTATAATCGTGACAGTGAGAAATGGCCTCACTTTGAGACTCATTCAATATGTTTCTGATATATGATTTCTCTCTACACAGTGCAAATAATTTAATTTTTATTGCTATCTCATCTTTCTCCTAAAGAACTCAAAGAGATTCAAGTCAGTTTTTCACCTGAATAATAGGAATGGGCTAACAACGTTAGAAGGATCGTGGGAATGTGGGGAGCAGGAGGCAAAGGAGACATAGCTGTCAAGGTCATTACTATATGCTGCAGAGGGCAACAGACAGCTTCCTTATGAGCGAGTCACATGCTCTCTTGAGAGTTAGCTGTCTGTAACACTGCCCAGTTACACAGGGATTCGTTGCTTTCTTGTGTCTCTGGCTTGATGAAAGTGTGATGCATGCTGGAGAAACCTACTTGGGAACAGCAAGACAGTAGGTCGCAAACAAATGGATTTGAATCTCAGACAACAAGATTCTTATCTTCATTTCAGAAGGTATAATTTCAGGTGGTAAGCCTAGAATGGTGTGTGGTCATTCACAAATTTCCTTCATGATCTGATGAAAGGCCCCTGTTCTTTGATTTTCCTATAGGGAATGGATTCCTCCAGATTTAAGACTCTCTCTATTCTGTAAGGCACAGGTTGGTTACTTATTGGGTCAATTTGCTCATTAGCAATAAACAACAGCTGAAATCGATCAGATAGAAAGTCAACATTGACTAAATTAACTGCATAATTGTAAATAATCCTGACTCCTTGGGGGTGTTGGAAGAAGTCTCTCTCATTGGTGGTGGTCTTTGACACTAGGACCCCATATTGCCTTTACCACCCACTTTTTAGCACACCACAGCTCTGCATAGCTATGTTTGTTGACCTCTCACAGAGGAGCACGATTCGAAAAGAGTTAGCTAGAAGAAGGAGAGTAAACTTTATCTTCCCAAATTCATAATTTCTGATTTGACTTAAAGTTGACAGGCTTTAAATCAAGACTGATTTATTCAACAAATAATTACCGAGTCTGACTATGTGGCAGGTATAAAAGGGCTCTACAAAACTTGTAATCTAGAGAAAGGAAACAGATTTATAATTATAAATAATTATACAAATGAACACAGTAAATCTAGGTAGTGATAAATATTTTGAAAAAAGAAAAGAGTGATGTGTTGGTGGGAAGGTATTTTAAGCTGTGTGGTCAGGGAAAACATCTTTGAGGAGATGGCTTTTGATTTCTTGACCTATGATTTATTTATCAAATGTTTCCTATGCTAAGTTAAGGGTTTTATTTATATTAACTTATTTAGTTCACACAGTAACCCTATGAGAAAGTGCCATTGCTTCCTTTCTACAGAGGAGGAAACTGAAGGTTGGAGTCTTTGGGAGACTTGTGCAGGACTATGCAGATGGTAAATGGTGGAACCAAATTTGAACCCTGGAGCTTAGCTGCAAAATCTGTGCCTTTAATTACCACAGATTACCTGCCTTCATGTGAAACCTGAAGGACCTGAAGAAACCCATCATGAAAATAGTCTAAAGCAGCTGTGTTAGGTGGAAGAAAGAGCAAGAGCAGAATTCTCTTAGGGAAAGGAATTTGTGGAGTCTGAAGAGCAGAGAGTGACTAGGATGGGAGCAGTGGGTGACGAGGGCTCAGAGTTGGGCTGAAGTCAGACTGTGTAAGGTCTCACTTTGGTAAGGAGTTGAGATTTAATCCTGAGGGAAGCCGTGAGGGGTTATAAGAGGGAAAGAAGCTCTGCTTTTATTAGAAGAAGAAGAACCCCTTTCCTGGTCCAGGACTCTGACCAATCTCTCTCTCTCTCTCTCTCTCTCTCTCTCACACACACACACACACACACACACACACACACACACACACACATCAGACTTTCCAGGTTTTATTTTTTAGTGAAAATTGTGATAGAAATGATAACAAAATAACCAAATTAAAAAATTTTATAACACTTTTTGTAGAAATTGTAATTATCATGTGCAACCCCACTAACACATTCATGTAAAATCTGAGGCTTATTTCTTTAATCTAAATATTGATTTGTGAAGTTTATTGACAATTTGACAACTACTGTCTCAGCAGGAGAAAGTTTCTTCAAGTTTAAATGAAAACAAAAAATTAACAACAAATGCCAAAAACTTACAAGGTAGAAAAACTCAAAGATGGGGGTTGAGTTTGATAATATGTACAAATCATGAACAAATCTTGATGAGAAGGATCAAATTATTGATTTTATTGAAGTGAAAGCAAGAAAAATAAATTTTATTCCATAAATGGACAAAATTTGTGAACTATGTACACCTTAATTTTATTATACTTGTAAACCTTGCTGGCCCATCAACAGAACACTCAAATCTATTTAATGATAATTGAATTCAGTCATCTCTGATATTTTGCCAACTTTTAACCATGTGGACACAATACTCGTCTTTATATTTTTGTTTTCACACATTACATTTGCCAAAGTAGGAGAATGGGATAGATTTTATTTAATAGAATATTCCCTGATCTATCAATTTAAACATTTAAATAAACATTAGATGCCTCCATTTGTCCCTCAGGCGCAGCCCTGCAAATGTAAGAAACGGGCTGGTAGGAAAATGACATGATCTGATCCATGTTTTTAAAAGATGGGAAAGATCAGCAAAGCTGTACTCCTAAAAATGACATTATCTGATTTATGTTTATAAAATATGAGCAAAACAATAAAGCTATATTCATTTCTGGAACATAAAGTTGTTTTTTTTAAACATAAAGTTATTTAAAAGGTCTTTTATTCATCAAATTTTTTCTTAAAAATTCATGATAAACATTTTAGTATGGGGAAGAAGACACAGGTGCCTTGAATTAATCCTTCCCCCACGACCTGTCAAATGTGATTCTTGCAGACTCAGAAGTCACATCAACCCTCTTATATTTCAGTAGCAGTGTTCATCAATGCTGCACTTTAGATTTCTAATACTTACAGAGTTTTTCTAAGCCCAGCTTTGTAGGGGTTCCCACCCCAGAAATATGAGATATTTGGTTTAGACACTCTAGTCTACAAGGGCTGCTAGGTGATTCTAATGTGAGGCTGTTACTGAGAACCATTGCATTAGTGGCTTCTTACCTGTTTTCAGAGACTCTCCTTTACCTTGGTAATTTCACATCCCAACCCCCAGTACTTTTCCTTCTTTAGGCTTTTCTGGTAGGTATCATCTCTTCATTTTCTTGGCAATTTTCTTCTTTTAGCTGGCTACAAAGGAAATTATTGCCACTTTATTGGACTGTGATTGATGTTGCTTAGAAAAATAATAAAATCACATGAACACATATGGGTTCAAGACATAACTGACGTAATCAGGAGGCAACCTCAGTGAGATCTGAACCTATAACCTTTCCTGTGAGCCTCAGGGAGATGACACATGATATGATTAAAAATATTATGGGACAGAATAAACTGACAGTGTTTATATAGAGCTGGATTTACATTACTCTTGAGAGTCTGTCCACAGAATCCCAAGACTAAAATGCGGCCATACATGCCAAGGTTTCTCTGAATAAATTTAATGTTGGATTCAGGACAAAGTTCATTTCTAAACTTTATAGCTACCTGAGTGATGATGCTATAATGAAGTGCAGAGCACCTGAGCCCATAAACAAGGTGCAACAGAGGGACGATGGAGCTGGATGGGAAGAATTTTCATGAGAGAGCATCATAAAACTGCTTTCTAGAGACCTCTACTAAAAATATGGCATTGTTAACATGGTTCTTGCACAGATTCCTGGCTAAGCAGCACCCTTTTATGATCTGTGGCAGTAAATTCCCTTTATTAACATGAACAATATGTTTCCTGAAAGGACACTCAAGGAAGCTTCAGAGTATGAGAGGTCCTCTGGGTGAATAATTCTCCTTTGGACCTCAGGTCACTCTTTCTAGGATTCTGCTGATTTCTTGTTTATTGACCCATCCTAGCAGTTTGCATTATCCTTTTTGATATGTTTCCATTTTATTGAACCTTTTCACTGTATGTTGTCTCTTCATAGGTTAACATTTTCCTTCCTGAAAGTCTTTCAATTCCTACCATTGTCATGGTCCAAACTACTTTTTTTCTGATAGAATTACTATACCATTTTCCTAAGTTGCTCTCTTTGCTTTCTGTCTTTGACTCTGTTGATCTGTTCACTGCATTCCATCATCATGATCTTTCTTAAATATAAATATACATTGTGTTTGATTTGCTTATAATCCTCTATTATTCAAGTACAAGGCCCTGGATTCAATCCCCAGCACCACAAAAAACAAAAAACAAAACACCAAACCAAACCAAACCAAAACAAAAAACCTCTGTTATTCCTTATTACTCTTAGGTTAAAATTTAAATCCCTGAAGAGGGCTGACAAAGCACTTGAAAACCAGTCCTTTGCCTAATTTAACCCACTCCTTCCACCCTATTCCTGCTCTCTACTGTCTCTCTCTCAATTCAGGGTCATCCACTAACTTATTGCATCAAAATTACCTAAGATACTTGTTAAGAAATCCAGATTCCTGCATTCCATATAATACTAATTGGACCAGATTCACTGGGAGCTCCCAGTGGAGTCTTCTAAGTGTCAAATTGAGAATGCTTTCCCAGGACATTAAAATTGTTGAATAGAGATGAAATTCCAGTTGCTTGGGTTGCAATGAATGAACTATAGGCAGGATTGACATCAGAGGATAGTTTGAAGGTCATATGGGTTGGACAGGGATATTGACTCTTCTTTGTAGCTGCTATGTTCAACATTACTGCCTTTAGAAATCTGACCTTGGGATGACCTTGAACATTCTTTTTTGAAATACAAACTATCTTAGAAACTGAGCTTTTGCTGATACTTCAAGTTACTTTAATATCTTAGCTGTAGTTTCCTTATCTGTAAAATGGACTAATAATATTAGTAGGTTTCAATGAAGTGAAGAAATGTATAAATTAAGGGCTATCACTCAAATTGATAATTTTTTCTTTTTCTTTGAAATTGATTGAAGGAAGAGGAAATGGCAAGTGATGTCATACTTAGTATTCAGAAAATATTTTCAAGTGAATTTCAATGAAATATATCAGAATTTGTGGATATAGCTAAAGAAACACTTAAAGGCAAACATTTAGCTCTAAAATTGGAAATATTTATCTTAAAAAATATACTGGCAAGGAAATGAGAACATGTGGTAGAAACTGGGAGAAAATATCTCTGGTAGTTTCTTAAAGTATGAAGCATACACCATACCACCTAGCCATTCAACTTCTAGGTGCTTATTCAAGAGAAATGCGAGTATATGCCCACACAATAATTTGCACATACATGTTCATAGCAACTTTATTTTAATAACCAACTTCAAATAACCGAAATAACCATCAAAAGGTAAAAAGATCCATAAATTGTGATCTGTCCATATAATGATAAATTAGTCAAAAATTGAATCTTAAAATAATTATGCTCTATGAAAGAAGACAGAGGATACACTGCATGATTCTATTTAAATAGGATTCGAGGAAAGTCAATGGAGTCTCAGTGTCAGAAATCAGATTAGTGGTTGCCTGGGTGTAGGGCAGAGGAGGAAGGGGAGAAGAGGCACAAGGACGCTTTTAGGGGTGATGTTTGTGTTCAATATCTTGAATGTGGCCATAGTTGGGTGTATACCTATGTCAACACTTACCAAATAGTCCACTTTAAATATGTAGTTTATTGTGTCAATTATATTCCAATAAAGCTATAAAATAAGGTTTTTTAAGAGCTGTATTTTAAAGTCATATGATCTGAATAAGTCTCAACTCTGCCACTGATACTTTTACTAATAATGCTGGTAGAATGAAAGAAAATGAAGAAAAATTTGGTTAATCATTAAGTGCTGTCACCCAAGCTGGTAGTCCTTATCTTTACCTTGGTCCCTGATTGTACACAGAGGAGGTTGGGAAAAAGATGGTCAAGAACGATGATTTCTAATTTAGGAGGGAGGTATGAAGGGAATTCCATCATTCTATCCGTGTCTGATTTCATAATCTCTCCTGTTCCTCTTCAAAGTGCTTTATGACAGAGGAAACAAAACTTTTTATTGATATTGATCCCTGGCCTATGGGCTATTACTTTAGATTTCAGTTGTAAAGACATGTTTCAGTGAACATGATTTGACTTGCGCTATACCTGAATTGATGGCACACTCTACCATTTATATTTTCCTCCACCAGTTTTATTTTTATTTTTTATTTTTGCGAACTGCATTTTGATTCACTATACACAAGTGGGGTACAACTTTTTGTTTCTATGGTTGTGAATGCTGTAGATTCATACCATTCCTGTAATCATACATATACGTAGGGTAATGATATCTGTCTCATTCCACCATCTTTTGAAGCTCAGTGGTTATGCTCATTATCTTTTCAAACAATTTTTTTTAGAATATTGTCAAACTTCTTAGGCTAAAGAAAACCAAATTAAAAAACCCTGTTCTATCAGATGGCAGACAAACTTGATCACTCTCAAGATTAAAGTTTATATCGCTGATACCCAAAAAGAATGAATGCAAAAAGATTAAAAATAACATCCTTATTATAAACTTAGAAATGATGAAGATAAGACTGCTATGAGAAAGACTATGAAATTGATATCAAATATGCGAAGTCAAAATAGCTCCCAGACTGGTAAAAACTAATCATCATTTGATTGAAGTCACTAAAATATATATTAAAAGGGCATTAGATCACTATCAGTGGAAACCAATATTGGTCAGCTACCAAAAAATAAGAAAAAAAAACCATCAGAGATGCAAAAGTTGGCCATGCTCATTTGAATTCTGTCTTGAGAGAAAATTCCTTAATTGGCCAAGATGAGGTTTTTGCCCACTTAGTTGAGATATTTCATAATTTAAAGATAATAGAGGGGGATATCAGAACCTCTTCTTATTGAACAGTTTTCATTCCACTCTGACCAATCAATCTGGTAATTTGGATTCTGATGAAGGTATCATCCCTGGTCAGGCTGATAGGACCATCCAATGCAATGGTCCTTACTATCCACTGCACATTGCATTTGTACCTTTATTCTAAATTAGTCAATTGGTATTTTGATTTTTAATACCAGTTCATTATGAGCTTTGTTAGGTAGGACTCAGCATCTCAAAATATGACTGACCCTGGGTCGTTGAAGGTGTCAAATATAGTTCATTTATCAAAGTTACTGATTATTTCTACAATGCAAATTCAGTGGTCACTTCTCTGCATGATATTTCATGACTCAGGAGCATTTGACAGTTGTTTCCTTCTTGAAATACTTAGTTCTCAAGTCATTTATCATTCCTTTCTACCCTGGTTTTCCTCTGACTTCACCAATTTTCCTCCTCAAGATCCTTGGCCATCTCTTCACTCTCTGCTTGACCTTCATGCTGGAGGAGATCTGGATGTTTTCCACCAAGATTCTGAAACCATGATCTTATTTAGTCTTATAATTAAAACCATGTATGTGTTGTAAACTCCAAAATTATATCTGTCTCCTAAGCACCAGACTCACATTTCTAATTGCTTAATTGACATCTCTACTGGGCTATCTCATACAAATCTCCAACTTAATAATCTCTTGTTTCATTCTCAAACCTGTTCATTTCTTTGTCTTCTCTATGACAGAAAATGATATCAGTAACCTCCCAGGTCCTTAAGCCCAAAACCCAGAAAAGATCCTGGAGTTCTCGCTTTCATTAAATCTCTACCATTTGCTGGCTCTCCTAAGCATAATCAGAATTTCTCATTTCATTCAATTTCTGTTGTTACCAACCTGGTTGAAACAACTGTATTTATTATTTTTAAAAATCTCATCTATTACAAAAGCATCATATTTGTTGTCTTGACCTTGCTTGCTCCACAGGAATCATTTATATAAGTTGATTTCTTTTGTATAAAGTTCTTTTTCAAACTTTTATTTTTAACAATTTCACACTTATAGAAAACTTTTTACCCTTCTGCACCATTCTATGTAAGTTGTCAATATGATGTTAGTCACCCCTAAATACCTTAATACACATCTCCTGCAACAAAGGATTATCCTATGTAACCACAAAACAACTATTAAACCCAGGAAATTAGCATTGATAAATTGCTAATATATAATCCAC
The DNA here is from genome assembly GCA_020662805.1 of Glaucomys volans. Classification (NCBI taxonomy): domain Eukaryota; kingdom Metazoa; phylum Chordata; class Mammalia; order Rodentia; family Sciuridae; genus Glaucomys; species Glaucomys volans. The sequence goes on along the minus strand of JAJEJO010000192.1, from coordinate 33,943 downwards.
AGATCCATTTGAAGTTTTCTCAATTTTCCTAATAAGTCATTTTTAGCAAAGGTCTAGCCTGGGGTCATGGGTTGCATGTGTTTTTCATGTTTGTGGTTTCCATTGCTCAGTCCCTCCATTTGGAATGGTTCCCTAGTATTTTTCTGACTTCACCATCTTGACACTTTGAAGAACACTGTAGGCTGGTTTTATATTTGTTTGTTTGTTTGTTTTTTAAAGAATGTCCCTTAATTTACTTTATCTGATGTCCCTGCATGATTACATTCAGACCACGTATCTTTGGTAGGAGCATTGCAGAAATGATACTCGCTGTTTGAGTCATGTCCTGTCAAGTGCTTCAAATTTCGGTTTGTCCCTATACTGATGATGTTCACTCAAAGCATTTGATTAGATGTTGTCTGCCAGGCTTCTCTACCCTGAGGTTATTCTCTTTCCCCTGTAATTAGTAAGTATTTTATGGAGATGAACTTGAAGGTATTTAACCATCAAGTTTCAATTTGTCTTTTCAATTTCAAATAGTTAAACCAATTTTTTCTTTTTCACTTATTTATATCACTGTGGGCTCATGGATTCCTTTTTTATTCAGTGGATTATAAGTTTTGCTATTATTACTTGTGCCCAATTGCTATCATAATTGTCCCAAATTTGGCCAGTAGGATCCTCTTCAAGCTGGCTTTTGTGTCATTCTTGAATACCCTCTTGATATTTGGAATAATCAATGAGATGTTTCAGACATTTCCCTCATTCTAGCTTTAAAATCAGTTATTTTTTCAGGGAGTCAAGGTTCCTTTTAGAGAATAACAATAAAAGGAAGTCAAGACCTGGGTCCAGGTGTACTCCTTGCTATTGGAATGTTGTTCTGTCTCAGGGGACAGAAGTAGGGTCTGTCTACACCCATCTGTAACAGCATTTATTTTGTATCTGTTTATTATCAAATCCATGAGTTCATATCAGTACCCCCCAATTCTCATCCAAACCACAGGGCTTATTATGATTTTCTTGCCTTTTTTTTTTTTTTTTTTTTTTTTTTTGCTGCGGTGCTGGGGATTGAACCCAAGGCCTTGTACTTGCAAGGCAAGCACTTTACCAACTGAGCTATATCCCCAGCCCAATTTTCTTGCTTTTATGATTGCTTCTCTGATAATGACAAACCTGGTTCTCATTATCCTTAACTTTTTATGTGTTGGATCAATTCCTCTCTCTGAGCTTGTCATCTGCTATTCTTCTGGTTCCTCCTTATACTCCAAACACACAAGTCTTCTTTTGGGTCCTCAAACCAACCTGGCTCATTCCCATCTCAAGGCCATTGTCTTGCTATTCCTTCTGCAGAAAGCTCTTCTCATTGCTTATTCTTTTTCCAGAGCCAGTGTCTCCATCTTTTTTGATCCTTCTGGTAATCCTTATCTCTGGTCACTGTCATGTTAACTCTTGTCACAGGAAAACTGAGAGACTGATCTGAGTCTTAAGAAAAATATTGTCACTTCCAGTCTTGGCAAGTATATCCAGTCTTATGAAGAAATGGGCTTCCTGAATATGGTTGATATTTAAAGGAAAAAAAATACTCCACAGTTATTGTGGAAAGCCATCCTTATTTAGCAGGATCAGATGAGGTTGAGCCTCAGGACACAGAGGCTTCTCGAAACTGGCAGATGCAGAGGTCTGTCCCAGATTGCGGGGGGTGGGATGGAATGTGGCACTGTAGGAGTGGTTCCCTGTCTGGATCCACGATAGTTTCTCTAAGAAAATGGCTCCCCTAACTCCACCCCATCCTGTTCATCACAGAAGAAGCTCCTTCTGGTCTTGGTCTCTTTACCTGTGTGTCTGTAAATGAGAGAGTTGGGCTACTCCATGTTGTTAGAGGCCAGAGCTGGTATGGCCGACCTGTCATGCTCCCTCTCATTTAGAAAGAATATTGGCTCTTGTGTGTTTATTGATTAGATAAGTTTATGAGTAATGGATTGATTTAGAGCCAACATCGTCCTGCAGCAGTTAACCCTTTTCTCATTATGTGGGACGTGGCAGAAAGCCCCACAAGTTATAATTATATTCATCATTCTCATTGAGCAAAACTTTTTCTCAAATTATTGTCATACCTATCTGCATATGTCTATGCTACAAAAGCAGAGATACAATTATGCTCCTTAGGAAAGAATTCTTAATATTATTTTCTTGGGACAAGAGTTAGGTGAGTTAGTCAGCCTGATGTTAATATAATGAAATACCTGAGACAATTTGTAAAGAGAAGAATTTAATTTTAGCTCACAGTTATGGAGCCTCCAGTCTAAGATTAGGCATCCTCATTGCTTTGAGCCTCTGGTGAGGGCAGTTCATCATCCTGTGTGGTGGATCAACCTGCTTATATCTTAAGCCAGGAAGCACCAAGAGAGGGAGAGACTGGGGTCCCAAAATCCCCTCAGAGAGCACATCCCCAGTGTCATAAGGACCTTCCACTAGGTTTCTCAAAGTTTCCACCCCCTCCCATGTTCCACCCAGGAACTAAGCCTTTAACTTGTGAACCTTTGGAGGACACTCATTCAAACTGTAGCAAGGTGTTCCACAGTTTTTTGGTTTAAATCAGGATGAAGTTTTCACTCTGAGTGTGTAGTACATGATGTGTATTTTTAGTTTGAGTCTTGGGATTCTAGGCTTGGAAGCCAGTTCTGCCTCTTCAATCCGTTCTCTCTCTCTCTCTTAGAGTACTTATTGCTACTTAAAACTATGGACTCATTCATTCTAATACTGTGGTCTGTCTATCACACCTTAGGCGGACTCCAAGGCAGCAGGGATGGCTTTCTAAGCAGTCCATTTTCATCTCCTTAGCACCGAGGGCAGTGGGGAACATTGGAGGCTCCCACTGTATCTCTGTCAAATCAATGAATGAATAAATATGTTTCTGAACATGTAAAGCTGAAACCCAGGACATATGTGTTAGTCAACTTTTCAGGACTGTGACCAAAGTACCTGACAAGAGCAACTTAGAGGAGGAAAGGTTTATTTTGGCTTAGTGGTTGCAGAGGTTTGAGTCCATGGTGTAGACTGCATTGCCCTGGGCCTGAGGTGAGGCAGGACATCAAATCGGAAGGGCCTGCCAGAGGGAAGCTGCTCAGCTCTTGGCAGCCAGGAAACAGAAAAAGAGAGGAAGGACCAGGAGAAAGATAAACCCCTCCACTGGGGGCAGGCCCCCAGTGACCTAGTTCCCCCAACTAGGTCTCACCTTCTAGTAGACCACTCAGCCATCAATATATTAATCCACCAAATGCATAAATCCTCTCATGAGGTCAGGACACTCATGATCCAATTGCTGCCTAAAAGTCACACCTCTGAACCATGCTGCACTGGGGACCATGCTTTTATCATGTGAGCTTTTGGGGACGTTCCAGATCCAACCGTACTTAAGCACGGAAAGTGGAAAAATAATAAACACTACTCTTGATTTTTAGAGCAGTAGGTTTTCCTGCAATGATACCCTCAACTTCAGCATTTGGGATTTACTCTCGATCATTTATCAAACATAAATTTTTGCATTTTGACAGAAGAGAGTGGGAGAGTTTTTTTTTTCTCTTTTATTATTAAATCTGCAGATATCCATTTCCTGTGACTTGGGAACACAGAACTATGATAAGAAAGGAATGATAAAAAATCAGTTCTGCTGATAATAAGTCCCCTGTCTCTCATTACTTAAAGATTTGAGTATAAGAAGTGTTTTTTATAAATTCTTCTGGATCATTGTATTTTTCCATTCTGCTATTTTGCCCCAAATGAAGTCACAATCCTCCTGGGCTGGCCTCATAGTCATTTCCCTGCCTTGGTCGTAAAACTCTAGGGGAAAATTTTCCAGGAGAAAATTATGAGATTGTGGGTGTAAATCAGGCAACAGGAACAGATCAACTGCTTAGATTCAAAAAGGCTATATCATGAAACTGAATGTAGTGATAAAAGACAGGCAATGGGGATATTTCTGTGATTCCCAAACAGCTTCTAGAAGATAGAATAATCTTAATACTTTCAACAGGTTCTTCAGAGCTGTGACACGACTCCCTTGTGCTCACTCCTCACCTTTGGAGGCACCAGGAGCAATATTTGCCTGGTGGCTCTTTCTGTCTGTCCTTTATTCCATAAGTGTTCTTAAGAAAAATGACTTAACTTTGTCTTACATGGTATCTATGCTCACACTGCACTGGGTTTGACTTTGAATAAGAACTTCACCCATCAATTCTATCTAAAATATTTCCAGTTCACCCTTGTGACAAGGAAATCTTTTCTGCCCAATGCCTCTACCAGTCTCTATATCCTTAAATTTGAGCTTCCTTTTTCAGAAAAATCAATACCTCCAATTGCAGTCTCTGGAGTTGGATTGGGCAGGTTCAAATCCTGTTCAAACTCTACTCAAAGCCTGTGTGATCTTGAATAACTCCCTGGACTTCACTAATTCCCAGTTTCCTCATTTGTTAAAAAGAGATACTGTGAGGATCAAATGAAGAAACTCTTGGAATGTTTTTAACACAGAGCTGGCACATAGTATGTGCTAAATGTGGTAATTTTATCATTATTTTTATTATCATTCATCTTACTGGTCTAAAGCTCTCCCACTCAAAGGCCCAGATTCTTACCATGTAACAAGTTGAACTCAGCGTTAATGAGCATTTTTGTAGGGAGCATCTTCTGAAGTCATCTGTGGCCATTCTGATCATGTGGTGGACAGGTGGGTGGGTATTCAGCATGCCCATGTGCGTTGGCCAACACCCCTCTGACTGGTCTCTGTCTGATGAGTGAAGGTGGTTAACATATTTCAAACATCTCCCTGATGATATTCATTACATTTCTGTCTCCTCTGTTGGAGTGAAAGCTTTCAAGAACACGGATAGTGCTTTACTAATAGCCAGCACTTAAAACCATCCTTGGCACACAGAAGATGCTCTCTAACTCTGTTGAGCCAAAGTAAATTGTGAGATCTTGAAGTACCATTGTGTACTGAAGGTGTTACAGAAAAGCCAGCCACCCTTTGGTTGAACGTGTCAGAACAAATGACATGTAGAATTGCAGCTAGGGAAGAAGGTGGCTGGGAGCCTTTGTCTCAGCTCGGATCTGTGTGAGTGCGTTCTGTTGTGTCGGAGCCCACAGAAGTTTCCCATCTGCTATAACCACTATCAAGGCATTAACTCTCAGATTATTGGAGGTTTACTTTGGGAAGCACCTACTGCTGGCTCCTTCGCTCTATTTAGCAATGCAAACTGGCGATCAACTACTGTGGAGTGATGTACAAGCTGTCACAGTTTCACTGCTTGCCTCTATTCCTATCCCCCCTCACTCCCAACTATTTTCAGAGTGTAATTAATCTGGAGGCTTCAGAAAATAAGTGTGCTTCTTATCCTCCACCATCGTAGTCTAGGTCGTCCATATGCTTTTCAAAGAAATGAATGAGAATGGAATAGCAATAGCTCTACTGTTCAACTGATTGAAAAGTCCCAAGTATATTAACATGAAGTTTACATGTATAACAAAAGATCCCTTTCAGTTTCATGGTCCTGGTGGGGATGAGGAATTTTTGGGTTAGAAGCTTCTCAGAGTAGTAGTTTTCATTTTCAGAGTGAGGAGCCAGGACCTAAATCAAAATCAAGTCAAAGATGTGAGAAGAGTGACTCTGTAGGAAGTACAATGAGGGACATTGAGGGTTAAAGCTTGTCAGAAACAAAGTGTGGACCCCATGAGGTCATTAAAGTGAAAAAGCCTGAAGGAAGTGGAGGGCTAAGTGGACCTTTGTGAGTCCCCCTGAACCTTGTTCCCACTTTAAAAACCATCATAATGATAATGAGGTCACCTAAGGCCACATGAATAGTGTTGAAGTGAATGTGCCTGAGAAAAAAAATTCAGATTCCTGCAAAGAGAGAGAGAGAGAGAGAAAGAGAGAGAGAGAGAGAGAAACATTGACAGAGAAATGGGAGAGATAGAGATACAAATCTATTTCCCTGAAACTATTTTCTTGGAAAATAGTTGAAAAGAAATGGAAAGAAATGACTTTGGATCAGGAATCAAGAGATCTGAATTTGGGCCTGGAGCTTGGTCTCCCTGAATTTATAGTGTATAAACCTGGGTGTTAGTGGCCACGAACTATTATTAAAACAAAAACAAAAACAAAAACAAAAACAAAAACAAAAGCCTCAGGGTTATTATGAGGAGATAGAAGCACAACTGCCTTGAAAGTGAACTTGGTAAATATGCAGGGTTTCATTGCTATGATTACTGCAATTAATAATCAATGAAGGCTGATGTTGTGGACCAACATATAAGCGTCTTAGCCACGACTGTGACACAGAGCTATTTCTGTCATGACCAAAGCACAAGCCAAGTCTTGTGGCTGCTGGATCATAGCAAAAGGTATAATCATGTTGCTAAGATTATACACCAGCAATTACCTCTCAAAAGGAGACTGATAAGGGGGTTGACTCAGCACTCTAAGAACAACCTGAAACATTTTAGAAGGTGGACACTGTAAGATGCCTGAGACAAGAATTTAATAATGGTGTATTTCTTTACCTTCCAGGTCCTCTATCCCTCTCTCCTGTTCTTCCTCCCTTCTCACTTCAGACCCTCTAACTTATTTCTTCAAATGTTGTTTGAGCGCCACCTCTGTATGACATTGTGATCAACTTTGGCAGTGGGCCTACCAGTAGTAGAGTGTGTTTCCTGTCCTAGAGGAGCTTCCCATTGACTCTGGGAAGCATGAGTGGAGGTACAGAAGCTGGTCCTCTCAAGTAACCTTTTCCACTGCAGTAGGTAAGTAAGGTAAAATCAGGGCCAGGTCTTTGTGTCATTGTACCTTTGCCTATATAATTCTCTCTACTAGGATTTGGAATTGAACATACCTAGGTTCAGATCTGGACTCTGCCCCCAACTAGCCATCTACTAAGGACTGTGGGTGAGTTACTTAACTAACCCTTTTGACCACCAGTCACAGAATGTGCAAAATGGGGCTAATAATACCAGTTTTAGAGTGGAGGAGTTACAAAGCTTAAGTGAACTAATATGTAGATACATAACACGTTGGCAATCCTCAAAATCTGGGTTGAGTGAATGAATCGTAGTGCATGTCACTTTATATCAAGACTGTTTGCAAAGCATGACTCCTACTTTAGATTTGGGGGTGGGCTGTGTTACCTGCTTACATCTCTGAGACTTTGCTCATAGATATCTCATCATAAATGTTCAATGAATGAATGAATAGATGGATGGAGGCAAAGTGGTAGCAGTGGGAAAGTAAAAAGAGGTGACAGAGTTGATTTTCCAATATATTTTTGATTGAAATAAAATTCTGTGAACTTATTAATAAAGAGGGAGTCCAAAGGGAACAAGTAATTCATTTTGTAGAAAATGTAACACATATGTCTACAGCCTAGCAAGGCTGCTGACTGTTTTGGCACCTGGAGTGAATTAGCTTCCAATTGGATGTCTTGTGGTTCCCAGCAGCTGCCACAGTATTTAGGTAAAAATGGTAGTTTTTTAAAAACATTGCACACTGTCATGTCACCAGGTTGTTTTCCCTGCTAAAAACAGAATATATTATGTTTTGGAGAGAGAGTATTTATCAAGCTATAATGAATTTATAATAGATTAAAATGAGTTATGCAAATGAGATAATAATAATTACTGAGCTTTGGATTTATGATTTCCACTCTTAATTATTCTTCAATGGTTTAGCAGTACAAGTTTTCAAGGTATCATAAGTTGCTATGGTTTTATGTATAACCACCTCTTCTTTTTACCTCCCAGGAATAAACATTTGTTAAATGCATATATATCAAGGTGAAAATGTCCTCATCTTAAGAGCACACACTGAAATTTGCATAGGGAGGGAACTCTCTTTGATTAGGAAAATATTTGACTTGATAACATCACTGGAAGCGAGGTGAGGTCTTGAAAGTAAGTTCCTGCCTTAGGATATCAGGAACTAAAGAAACAAGATACAACAGAATTGTATGAGAACTTGATGGGAGAGTAGAGAGGGGATAGGGAAGGACAGAGAATGTAGTATTCAGTGACTTGGAGGTGGCTGGTGCCCAAGATGGAGGAACTGTCAAGGGTTTTAGGGAAATAGCATTGTTTAAAATTAAATTTCAAGTTGTTTCTACTATTGGGATATAAACTGTATTTGTGGAAACTCTCAAAAAATATTTGGGTAGAAATTAGGGGCAGGCTGAGTCTACTTCAGGATTGATAAAGTTCCAAAGAGCACAATAAAGACCTTCTTCTTGACCAAACTCTCGTCAGGCTCCTCTGGGCCTTCTGACGAGGCCCTGTCCTTGAGATGTGTCCTCAAGAGCCCAGTTTTAGCAAGAATCCTGCTAAATAGGTTTAGCCAGAACGCCACCCTTGATATCTGATTGAATTCCTCCTGCCCCATCCAAGCCTATCAAGTCTGTTTAACCTGTGTCCCCATTTACTCCAAATATTTCCTCTTAGAAATTTTCCATCCACTGACTCCTACTCTGCTCCTTGGCTATAAATCATGACTTGTCCATGCTGCACTCAGAACTGAGCTCTGTTTTATACTGAGATTTCTGTCCCTAAGTAAAATCTGTTTTCAGCTCTTTACCCACTTGTCCAAGTCTGGTTTTCTTTAAGAACTAGAAGGTTAGAGTCAGAGGGAACCTCAGAGAGAGTTTAGAAGTGCCCTTCCCTCTCCTTTTCCCACAGAATTCCAGGGGAGGATTTGCAATTTTTCACAATTTTCTGGAAAGTTTTATTTTATGTAGATCTTAAGAGAGGAGAGCACAGAAGTGGGTAAGGTTGTAAATTCAAATATCTATCATTATCCTGTATTACTTTGATCACTTTCCTTAGGTTTTTATAAGACTCACCTTTAAAATGAGCAACTTCCAAGGGGTGGGATCAAGTGAGACCAAGCAAAACGCTTAACCCAGTGCCTGACACACAGTAAGTGTTGCTTAAATGTTAGATACTATTATAATTATTGAACGAATCTATTCTACTTCTGGTCAAAATTATTCATTGACTTGGGAGATTAGATAGTGAATACTCCCAGGGTTTTTGCCTTCCAAAGCAACAACCAGGGTGTGTCCAAGTCCCCAAAGATTCTTTTTTTTACCAGCTTTTTTAGGGTAGCAACATATTGTATGCAAAATTTATCTTCTTCCTTAGGCCAGTAGCTTTTACCATAGCTCAACAACCCTCTGCTCCCAACTCTTTGACAGGGACTGTAGCATTTTGGAAATGTGCCTGGATCATCAGACTAATGGCTCCTTATATTTATGTAACCTTTTAGAGTTTGCAAAGGGCTATGCACACTGGCCTCTTGAATAAAGGTATCCTTATTCTCATATTGCAAATGAGAAACTGGCTCAGGAGCTATTTACGTACATCGCTGATCCAAGGTGGGTATAACTTAGAACTCAGGCTTTTTGACTCCTTTACCATTGATTTTTAGGAATAGGAAGGGATGTTCTTTATCATTTAAAGCAGGTCTAATGTCTGCAGACTCCTGCCCAGAGAGATAAGCAGGAGAAGATAGTTTTGAGCTATTTTACATATCAAAGAAATTTTTTCTTCTTAAGATTAGAAGTTTATCAACCTAGCACTAATCTTATATATGTCTTTTACTCGCATCCCTTTGGTATTTGTGATATGTTTTATTGATCAACTAACTTAATAAAAAGAAAATCATAGACCCCATCTTTGGAGAAATTCCAGCCAGATATCCTTCATGAACCAGATGGCACTATTTCCTTGAACTTTCCACGTCTCCTCTTCTCACAGCCCAAAATATCACCCGGATCTGGTGCCAGAGTGCATACCCTTTCTGAGTTAAAAGGGGAATGTCAGTGGCTGATTCAGTTACTCTCAATCTTCTGCACCCTGTTGTTACCTTGTGTATGTGATCATGGGAGGACATTTAGGGAGGAGAAGCTGGGGCCTGGTAAAAGGAAGACAGATAGGCAGAAAAGAGGCAGAGGTGAGGATGCCAACTTCCTGGTGAAGGAGCCTGACTGGAGGAGCAACTGGATACTTGCTTTGTGAAAAATCTTACAGTATGTGTCTGTTAAGGAAACTGGGCCTGAAACTTTAAAAACTCAAGTGGAGTCAGGAATCCAGGGCTGGGATAAGTATGTGTGGAAATCAGTATCTAGCATTTGTAAAGCACAGAGTGAGAGAGCTGTACTGGAGAGAATGGCTGTTCAGTAATCAGGATTCTGAGGCATTTTACTACCCTGTGATTTGAAAAGGTTAGGACAGCTCTAAATACATTTCTGCACAATGGAGAATCTGGGTTCTGATCTACCTAAAGATTCTGTGGTGGTGGTGGTGGTGGTGGTGTGTGTGTGTGTGTGTGTGTGTGTGTGCATGCACACACACGTGTGCCTGTGCACATGTAGTAAGCTGTCTCTTGCTCACATGTGCCACATTCCTCTCAGGAGACTGAAAAGGACCAGAGAAGCTTGGTCAAGGGAATAATTCAGGAAAGTTAACCAATATCAGAAGTCATTTTACTTCTGTGAAGGACAGGGCAGTTTAAATGCTTGTAGGAATTCATTTATACATAAATTCATCTAATGCTTTCCTAAGGTTCCTTTCTTAGGAATGTTATGTGTAGAAAATGAAAAACCAGATATTAATGAATAGATTTTCATGTCATTGTTAATTGTTGTTCTGTAGCTATATAAGAAACATTTTCTTTTTTCATTTTTTGGGGGGTAGGTGGGTACCAAGGATTGAACCGAGGGGCACTTAACCACTGAGCCACATCCCCATCCTTTTTAAATTTTTTATTTGGAGACAGGTTCTGGCCAAGTTGCTTAAGATCTTGCTAAGTTGACAAGACTGGCTCTGAACTTGTGATCCTCCTGCCTCAGCCTCCCAAGTTGCTGAGGTTACAGGCATGCGCCACCCTGCTCGGCAAAAGGAACATTTTCTAGCTTTAGCATTGCAAATTTTTTTGTATAAGCCTGTTTTACTGTCCCTACTGGAAGGTAGTGGTAGGGGACCCCAGAACCGAATACTGTTCTGGCACTTCTTGATTTCAGTAGTACAAAACAGATGAAATAAAATGTACTAGTAAAATAAAAAAAAAAATGGCTTAATGCATCAGGATTCTCAGGGGAAATTGTATCTCTTCCTATCACTCTGAATATGTAATTAATGACTGCAAAGCCTTTAAAACAAAGAAAGATGGTAAAACCTGGCAATGTTAATTACCAATATATAGATTTGAAATGTGCTTTTCCAAAGCTTTCAATCCAAATGCTAAATGATGGCAAGAGTCTTCAAAAGCAATTAGGGGAAAGAAACTTATCAAGTTAACCTTAATCATTTTCACTAATTAATATTTATTGGGTGCTCAGACATCTTGCTTGGCTTTGAAAAAGGAAACAAATCTAAAATTTTATTATAGTTGATGAAATACTTATGATACAGAGAATTATACATATGAATTCAGTGACAAAATAAAAAAGAGAATAAATGGACCATTTGAGATGATAAGAATTATTTGAAGAATTTGGAAACTAGTGAGCCAATCTCATTAGCAGAGTTCTGAGAATCTCTACTCAGAACTAATGGGTTATAGAAGTATCAATTTATTTTTTATGAGAAATTATAGTTAAACCATAGCAGGATCTTTGGCAAGTATTTGGACATCAGCATAACCCTTCTCTCTACTTTCTGTAATTGAATTGAATTGAATTCAAGTTTGCTCCACTCAACTCAATTTGAATCCCCTTTATTATCTGTGTGTACTGAAGATCAGGTGCTCGACTTTTGTGGAGGAGATACAAATTGTTGGGAGTGATGATGGAGGATGGGAGAGTAGTTACTGAGATCTGGGGTCTCTGATGCCCTCATGACTGTGGTATGCCCGGTTCCTAGGAATGTTTCTGTGCAATGGCACGGGATGCCTAGCTGCTGTAGCAATGCCCTGCATGATTAGGCTCTGTGCAAGAGCCCTGTTAGCTCTGACCTTGATCTCCTGGCACACAGCTCCTGGCAAGGAAGGAATGTTTATGCTAGACATCCACAGTGTTTCACCAGGTCTGCTTCTCTGGTTCCTGCCCACCTTATAGCAACTTTAAACAATGAACTTTCTTGAGAGCTACACAAAGCTCCTAACATCGCACGTTGCAACTATGGATTGCAACTGTGGAAAAGCTACATAGACGTCCTAGTTTCTGTAACTTTATTGAATACAAAGAATAATGGTTGCATAGTCTTTAACCTGACAACGAGACATATATAAATAAAGATTGCTGGCATAACTCTTTAGGCCTGCATCTTAATCAGAGAGCAGGCTCCACCTGATCCCAGCTTAATCTTCAAGATCTGTGTCTGTGAATCTTTATTTTCCAATCCCTCTTTGCCGCCCCTCACCAGACCCAAGAGTTTGGTCACATTGGATGCAACAACAAATTAATAAAATAAGAACATTTTATAAAAAATGAATCTAGTGGTTAAGAGACATGGGTCTTAGTCCTGGTCATATTACTTCCTAGCTGTGTAAGCTTGGACAAGTTACTGAACTTTCCCAACCTTCAATTTTCCCACTATAAAATAAACATAATACTCTAATAGTATCTATTTCCTGGAGTTATGGGAAAATTATATGAAATGCAGCATGTTTGGGCATATAGTTAACTTTTTTTTTTTTTTTTTGTGGTGCTGTGGATTGAACTCAGGACCTTATGCTTGCGAGGCAGGCCCTCTACCAACTGAGCTATATCCCCAGCCCTTTAGTTAACTTTTTAATAAATATTAACTATTATGAATAGCAGCATTAGAAATTTCACAACCTTCTGGGGAAATGAAAATTATTCATTCAATATACCTTCCATGCTGACTGTGTATCAGGCCCTGGTTTTAGATACATAGGCTGCACTGGTGTCTTCTTGGTTCTCAGGAGTTTGGCATCTGAGGACAGATGTATACCCCACCACTGCTGAAAATGAGTCATGTACAAGATGATAGAGGAACTTTGGGTAAAGGCAGTACATCAGTTGGGATGTTTTGGCTAAAACTCCAGCTTATGTTGTCCTAAATGATTGAAAGATTTTATTGCACAGAGCAGAGTTGAATTTCTTCTGCTCAGTGATGTCATCAAGCACCCAGGTTCTTTCCATCTTTCTGCTCTAGCAGTGTTGGCTTTATTCTCGGACTGTTAGTAAATATTTAAAGTCGTTAAAATATCTTATGCTTAGAAAAGGAAGAGAAAACAATTCTTTCTTCCAACTTTTGCTGGAAGTTCAGCAGCCAACTTCTGTCATTTCATGGGTCATACATGGGTTTTATGCCTCTCCTGGACCAATCACTGCCAAGAAGAATGGAATGAATAGAGAGGAAGATTAACCTTTCTTAGGGCACATGGACGCAGAGCATATGGTAAAGAACAGAAATCTGAACCAAATTAAGGGTCATATAAGTGGGAAGCAGGATGCTTGCTTGGCAGGAACTGACAATGTTACTATAGCCACCCAAATGTGCATGGGAGAATCAGGGAAAATTTATAGATGTGTTAAGTATCCCAAACTGGGACTTAAAAGATGTGAACTTTGCCGGGCACGGTGGCGCACGCCTGTAATCCCAGCACTTGGGAGGCTGAGGCAGGAGGATTGTGAGTTCAAAGTCAGCCTCAGCAACTTAGCTAGGCCCTAAGCAACTCAGTGAGACCCTGTCTCTAAATAAAATACAAAATAGAGCTGGGGATGTGGCTCAGTGGTGGAGTGCCCCTGGGTTCAATCCCAGTACCAAAAAAAAAAAAAAAAAAAAAAAAAAAATGTAAACTTTGACAGGTGCATAATTAGAAGCCCACTGGTTTTGGCAATGAAGGGATATTAAACAGAGGGAAGAACAAGGACAAAGAAAAAGGCATGCAGCAATATGGGAGTTGGGCTACCTCCCAAGATGGAGTAACAGGAAGTAGATTTACTCTCCTACTGAGATAACCAAGAAAACAAGAGGGAAGATACAAAAAAGCAGTTGCTAGACACTGGACATCAGATAACAAAGAATAGTGATTCTTAAGAGATAAGAAACTAATAAGCTGAATCGTATACTTTTTTTAGCTTACTCTTTTAGAAATATTTCCAGGTCCTGTCACGGGGAGGATATGGGAATGAAGAGAAATATTTTAATGTTTCTTCATAGTTAGGGATTTCTAAAAATTTTTTTACTGAGCTTTGGAATCTGAACTGAGAACAAACCTTAGAAGTTAATTTACAACTAGAAAGATAGTGGGAACTCCAATGAAATTTACCTAACCCCAGAGATATGTGTTTACATCTCAAGAGGAGATGAGTCCTGGGACTTGGAGGCATCTCTAAGTTGTAAAATTGGAGACATTGGAATTATCTTTTCTCTAGAGAAATTTATTTACATTCCAAAAGGTTAGAGTAAGACATTTCAAGGCGGCTCTCTCAGAAATAAAAAGAGAAGTATTTGCCTTTTCTCTTCCACACAAGCAAAGAAAATGATTTTTTCTGTGTCCTTTACCTGTGGGGTGATCCTGTCACTCATGTAAGACAATTTTTCATGTCTGGTTCTCATTATGTCGCTCTGGAGACATGGAGAAATGATGTTGCAACGTTACTCTGACGGTGATCTTGCTTTGAGCATAACAAGAAATCTGTCTTTGATCCAAAAATTTCAGCATGGATTAAGGACAAAATTAATAAAGATGAATGCTAAAAATACAACAAAGAGAGACCCAGGTGGAGTTTGGCAGACTTCCTAAATCAAGGAGACTGGAACTGAGAGTTTGGGAGAGCCGGCAAGAGCTTGCAAGACAAAGTAACAAAGAGGAAGTAACCACACAGAGGGAGAACCCCAGAGACTGGCAGAAGCTTCTCTTTGAGTAGTCAGCAGATAACTGAGCCATGATCTATGTGAAAAAAACTACTCAAAAGTGAGACAAAGCAATTCAAAATGGTTAAAAAATAATGTCAGACCCTCATAGAGTTTCAAGAACTTGCTTATTCCCACAAGCAAGACTGGAAAATTAATAATTTATGAAACGTTAGGGTGAATATTTGGGAAGGTTTTTCCTGAGTAGTGGACAATAATTTGGCACAGATGGGACTGCAATTAGGGTTCTGTTTAGCAAACCTAAATGCCAATACCCAATAAGATCAAACTCTTTCCATGTAATTAAGCTGCATCTCAAACAAATATGTATAGGAGTACAAAGAATCCAGCACCCAAGCAGTTAAAACATAATGTCTTTCATTAAAACAAAGATTTCCAGGCATGTAAAGAAACAGGAAAACATGACCCATAATGAGGAAAATAATCAAAACCAATCTGAAGCTGACACAGGTGTTAGAATTAGAAGATAGCCATGTTTGGTGGTGCACGCCTATAATCCCAGTGGTTGGAGAGGATGAGGCAGGAGGATCACAAGTTCAAAGCCAACCTCAGCAAAAGTGAGGTGCTAAGCAACTCAGTGAGACCCTGTCTCTAAATAAAATACAAGATAGGGCTATGGATGTGGCTCAGTGGTTGAGTGCCCCTGAGTTCAATCCCCAGCACCCCTCTCCCCACAAAAAAGAATTAGAAGACAAAATACATTTAAACAATTATTGCATGTATATTCTATATTTTTGAGTTAGAGAAATACAAAACATAAAAAGACTCATTATTCAACCTCTAGAGATGAAAACTATAATTGAGATAAAAATACAATGTATGTAACTAAGAGATTATGCATGAGAAAAAAAGATGAATAAACTTGAAGATACATCCATAGAAACTATCCAAAATGAAACTACAAAGAGAATTTTATTTGAAAATATTTTATTTGAAAAATCAGTGAGCTGTGAGAAAACTTCAACTGGCTAATATGTACGTAATTGACATCCCAAAGGAGAAAAAGTGTTGGGTTAGGGAGGGGACTGGGAAAATATTTAAAGAAATAATCGGAGAAAATTCTCCAAACTTAATAAAAATTATAAATAAAATCTAGCATAAGAATCATGAAAAAAACTACATTAAGACACTTAATAATGTAATTGCTCAAAACCAATGCTAAAGACAAAAATCTTGGAAGTACAAAGAGAAATATATTATCTATATTATTTCAAATATTGGCAAGCATTTCTTTGCAGGGAAAATTTCATTCTGTGATTTACACATTGAAACTCTATCAGTTTATTGAAGTACAAGTGCACATTCATTACTATAAGAATAAAATAGTGCCATAATTAATGATGGCAGTCAAATCTGTTAATACTATGTAAAGAACAAATCCTAAGTATTTTCAGGTGGCTTAAAGATGAAATAGAAAACAGATTAATACAGATGTCAAGGGAGTGTGTTATCTACCTAATCTTAGGAAGAATGTTATATATTTTATACTAATAAATGTTTTTAAAAATGTAAATATCAATAACATCATTATTATTATGTTATTACTAGTGGTAATAGTAGTAGTAATAATGAGAATGATGAAGATGTTTAGATTATATCATTATTCTAACCTTTATAGATTATCTATTAAAACCCATACCATTAAGCAAAATAATTTTTAAGACCTGTGTTTAAGTTTTACTTAATTCCAGTGTTTAAGTTTTGCTTAATTTCTTAATTCTTTATTTAGGTCATTCACATTTTGTTTATTTTTTCTTCACATCTTATGAAGATGGATTAAAAGCAGAATGTTAACTTTGGCCCCTCAAAATTTCACTGGGATAAAAGATTCATAATTATGATCAACAACATCTGTGAAAAATCATCTTTGAGAGAGACATAATAAAGAATCTGAAAAAAATAAATGAATAGAGAAAAATGAGGCACCCTAAACACATTTTGTTTACATAACTGGTCTAAAAACACAGACTGGTTAGAATCCTTTCAGAAGATAATTCTTTATAGTTATGAGTTTATGAAGACTAAACATTTTAATAATAGAATTGTGAAGACATTTGTTCTAGCCTGTCTATAATTTTCAGTAGTTAAAGATGAAGGATTTTTTAGGTATGCACATGAACTTTAGATAAAAGTTCCTTCTAGAAAATACATACCACAATCTCTTTCTGAGTTATATCCTGCTTTGAACACAGAGCCAATAACATCATTAAATGTACTACTTTTGTAAATCAAACATCAAAATTTGAGCGTGTAGAGACAACTAGATGTTTTTTTTTTTTTTTTTAAGGTCGACAGTCTGGTAGAGGAACGACAAGTTTAACTCCATTGTGTTTACTAGCTTGCTGAAAGATGCCAGCCTCTCGCAGTCAACAACACAGCAAATCAGATTAAAGAAATAGTTATTGAATAGAAAATGAGAAAAGAAATTGTTGTGTGATTGACCCTGGCAACAGAACAAATATGATGAAGGTTATGTATGATTTACTAACTACAATCAATATTTTATTCACACCCTTCTGTTGTGGGCTCAGCAAGTAATTATAGCCCAGAAGAATGTAACAGGATTACTGAGCCATAAGCCACAGACGATGGGCCACTGACAACATTTTTCTTCAGTCAAAGACAAGTTTCATGCCCTACAAGAAATTTTTGAATTGCCTTTTCAAGAACTTCTAAAAGATGCTCCAACAGCATCTTGGATGAAATAGCGGGGATCATATGTTAAAAGGCTACCTGAACAAAACAAGGTTTGATGTCATACAGTCATCACTCTGTATCCTCAGGGGATGGTTTCAGGAACCTGGAGGATATAAACACTATGTGTAGAGATCAGGCTCTACCCTGCTCAGAGTTACTCCATAATGTATAGAATAGCAGTTTTCAGGCTGTGCCTAAACCTAAGTAAAGCAGTAGTTTGCCATAAGCTACTCCATTTTGAGTTTAAGGGCTGAGGTAGAATGACTCTATACATTTTCTATACCTCTTTTTGTACAAGTAAACAACCACTCTCTGCCTGGTACAACCATAAAGCACAGACTGATAAATTAATTGTGCTAATACAAGCGACTACGTGTGATCTTATTGAGTTAATCAGTAAAGGAATAAATGAGTGTATCAAACTCACATCAGAAAAACCAGGCCTATGAACTTATCAAACACACCAGAGCACCAAATGAAGTTACCCCATCACTTGAGGACCATAAAAGGAGGAGCATCCTGAGACTGGATGTGGTGGCATCCCAACCCTGTCACCTGGTCACTCCTCATAATGAACCTTGCTCAGGAATATGGCCACATATCTCTGTCCTCAAGTTTAGGGTAGTTTCTCCTGCCCATGACCACCACACATATCTCAACTCCAAACTGACATTCTGAAATTGCTGTCTGTGCAGACCTTGTCCTAGAATAATTTCCTGTGCTTTGATAGCTTTGCACCTTGAACAAGTTCTTGAGCTGACTTATAAACTTATCTGACCACCTACAGGGACTGCATTCCTCTCTGCTCTCTGCCTTTGCTCTCAGTTCAGCCTCCTGCACCCCTATGACTGCCTCAACCCTTTCTTAACCTTTCAGTTATTTATATATTTATATATATGCAAATTTTCATATATAGATATGTAAATATATCTTGAACATATAAATATATCTACACATATCTGTAAATATATAAATATGCATATATATTTATTTGTAAAGTGTGATGTGTGATTTAAATGTTATAGATATTAGAAATTAAGATTGGAATAAAAGGACTTGCATTTCCCTAGATTATGACTATCAAGTGACCCATGAATATTTGGAGAACTTTCACTAATAATAGTGGTGTAGGCTGTGAATTTGTTGTTATTCAATAAATTCTGACACCGTGTAATGACACCAGTGTATCTGATCCATGTTAATGGCATAGCTTGCTAAGAACAGTGTAAATAGCTGCCACACTGTATTGTTTTAGGGAATAGCCACAAGGAAAATTCTGTTTGTATTCAGTGCATATGCAATTTTTTTCAAATATTTTTGACCCATAATTGGTTAAATCCATGGATTTGGAATACACAGAAGCTGTGGGCCTACTGTATTTTGATGACAAAAAACTCAACACAATAGAAATTACTATCAGCCAAGGAATTGCTTGAAGAGAAAGGAGTTTGCTTTTAGAACCCACTGAAGAGATGATCAACCTGAATTTCTTTCAATGTGCAAATATATTTCTTCCACAACCTCTTTCTTTATCTTCCTAGCATTTAACTACTGAGAAGTTGCTGTTATTGGTCTTCATGTAATAAAAACAGATAAAGATGGAAAACCAAAGCTAATTTTATTACCTTGGAATTAAACTTCTTTGTTATGTTGTTGTATTTTTAGATTCAAGGTCTAGAGTCAGATTTTTAAAAAAGTATTGTGTGAAACAGTGAACACACACACAAATATTATAAATACTTGACATCAGCAAGAACAACAACCTGAGAACTTCTGAGAATGGTAATAAAGTATCTTCAGGCCATGATGAGTTTGGTTCAATGACATCTCCAAACCATTAGGACAGAAGGAAGGACGGAAGGAAGAAAGGAAAATCTCAGGAGGGACATGACTCTCAGTAGTGCCCACAGTGGAAGAGCTTGCTCTCAAATACCTGCCTGTTCACCACCCAGTTAAAAGTGAGATCATGACATTGTCATGTACACTACAGTGACTGTAAGGACAATCTGCCAGGGTCAAAAAATTATCATTCTTTTTTGGGAGAGTGGGTACCAGGGATTAAACTCAGGGGCACTTGGCCACTGAGCCACATCCCCAGCCCTATTTTATTTAGAGACAGGGTCTCACCGAATTGCTTAGCACCTCACTTTTACTGAGGCTGGCTTTGAACTCAAGATCGTCCTGTCTCAACCTCTTGAGCTATTGGGATTACAGGCATGTTCCACCGCACCTGGCCAAATTATCATTCTTGAACAATGCAACTTCAAAATTTACTACTAAAATTTTTAATAATAAAAGTAAGGGAGTAATGTCACATTTATTATTGAGCCTAGGAGTTCATCATATGTTGAATTTAGTCAAGTATTAATTTCAATAGAAAATATGATGTTGATTTGGACTAAGATAGTGGCATTGAAAGGAAATAGAAGTGACTAGCTTCTACATTAAAAAGTAGAATTGATAATATTTGCTGGTGATGAGGTGTGTCGTGTGACAGAAAGAGGGCACAGAAGATGACTTGAAGGTTTGGGGCCTCAGCAAAAGGTTGAATTGAGTTGCCACATCCTGAGAATTAGAAGACTGCAAAGAGATGCTTGGGATGGCAGATGGTGGGTGGGGGTGAGAGGGGATGGATGCACGAGCTTGGTTCTGAACATGTTACATCTGAGGTTTCTAACTGCATTCTCAAGAGCGCCTCTTGACATCTCAATTCCATATGTGGGAGCTACTCAGCTCCTCAAAACTCCTTTCCTGATAACTTTTCCAGTTCAGTTGTTGGCAGCTTCCTTCTTCCTGTGGCTCAGACCTAAAACCTTAGATTTGATCTTGGATTCTTCCTTCTTCCCTTGATCCTTTTTCTCTGTCTCTCTTCTTTCTCTCTTTTCTTTCTCCTTTTGTCCCTCCTTCCCTTCTTTTTGCCCTCCTTCCCTTTCACTGTCTCTCTCTCTTTCATCTTCACATATACTCTGTAAAGAAATTTATTGTGTCCACATTTAGAATGAAATCCACCACCTGATCCATTTTCACCATCCTTAATTGCTAACACTGATTCCTAGCCACCAGGGTCTCTCTTCAGAATGTTGCAAAAGACTCCAAATCGGTCTCCTTGCTATCTCTTCTCCCTCCTCGAAGCTATTTTCAATGTGGCTGGTAGAAATATATTTTTAAAACACAAACCAACTATGTCATATCACTCAAGTGATTAAAATCCTCCAAGACCTTCCTATTTTGCTCTGAGTAAAATAGAAATTCAATATTGGTCTGTAAGTCCCTACACAATCTGGCTACCCCATTCCACCCGTCCCCATGTATCTGATCCATTCATCTCCTACTTCTCTCCCATTTATTCTTTGCTGTCCTGCTAATGTGATGGGGCACATTCCTATCATGGGGGTCCCTCTACTGTTTCCTCTCCAAATATTTTCCCCATCATATGGATGGGCTCACTTCCCCACCTCTCTTAATTCTTTTATTCAAATATTACCTTCTCAAGGATGCCTACTTTAATTGCAGGGGTGTAAGTTGCACATGCCCCCACCTGCCACATACCTTAACCTCCTTACCCTGCTGTATTTTTCTATGATTGTAACACCTCTCTTTATAACCTATTTTATAATTTAAGACATTTTAAATTCATTCTGTATGTCCTTTTACCAAACTGTAGCATAATTCCCAAGGACAAAGGGTTTTTGTCTGTTCACTGACGTATAAAGCAGGTAGGGATGTTTCCACTTTGGAGTATTCTCAGGGATGTGTTAGTGCCCCTTAGAAACCAGTGGTCCAGAAAGCCGTCTGTGCCTCTGAACTAAACCACAGGAAATCTTGTCTTCCGACATCACCTGTCCAGTTTGATCATTCAAAAAGCCCTAATTTGCTGTTTCAACATCCTACTCTGAGAGCTCCAATTGTTTTCTCTACAGGCTGCAGTAGAAAAGGAGTAATAGCTGTGAAGGGTGTCACTGCATTTGAGAAGGAAGTAGGCTCCCAGGGCCTGAGGCTCTCCTGAGGGCAGGATGTCCCTGCCACCCTAACTCATCTTTTTGAAAGGACTTACTCCCATTCTTGCTCTCCCACACATGCTCAAGCTGGGAGCTTTCTTTTAACGAATTTACATCAAATCCACTTTACTTGTCAAATAGCTATTTGCTTCTAGCAAGGTTGGAGATAGAATCTAAAGTTGACTACAATAGTCTCTTTACTAATTGTTTTCCTTGGCATTGTGAATAAATTAATGTTCGAACAGTGCAACATTTTCTCCATTTATAAAATGATGGTGAAACTTGACTTCTCACTGCTCAGAGTTATTTTGTAGTTCACATGGGATGAAATAATTAATTGGTTTAATTATAACTTTTCTCATTTTATAGAAGAGATCCTCTACTAACTTGGAAAGAAGTCACTACAAGTAATAAAATCATTCTTCTAAACTTAGGAACTGAAGAGGGAAAGGGATTATGGTTTAATTCTTTTTTCCTGGGGAAACAGTATGCTGTGTTCCTTTGCACTGAGTCTGAAGCAAGGGTCTCTTGGATTCTCTGGGAAAAGAGCAATCATAGCCCTGGGGCTCCGGTGGACACCCTGCCATTTGCCTGTTCCATAATCTCATACAGACTGGGGATGAGGAAAGCTAGTGGGAGCAAGCTGAGAACAGAAACTCATAGATACCTCAGGACCTTGAACATCCACAGGAAAAAATGGTATCCTAAATTCTGGAAAAAAATCACATAATGCTTATTGCTGGCATTCAAGAATGGTGGAATTAGAACATCTTGTAATTTTCTATATCCCAGGTTAGAGGACAACTTCTTTAAAAGGAGAAGAACTTGTTTATCTTTTTGTTGCTTTGATATCAAATTAGTTTTTAAAAAATTATGGTGCTATTTAAGATTCTGGGGGAGGGAGAAGGAAAAGATTGGTCAACAAGTACTAAGTTACAGTTAGGAGAAATAAGTTGTAGTTCACAGTAGAGTGTTCTAGTTCACAGGAGGTGACTACAGAAAATGACAATGCATTGTATATTTCAAAAACATAAAGCTAGAAGAAAGGATTTAGAATGTTCTCACTAAAGAGAGGTGATGTAATTTTGAGGGGATGGAGATGTGTGCTCTGATTTGGAAACCTCGCAGTGTATTTATGTATAGAAGCATCTCGTGTCCTATAAGTGTATACAATTTTTACGTGTCAACTAAAAAATAAAATTGAAATATTATGTAATTTCAGCAGGAAGGGCAGTAATACAGGGCCTGATATTTTTACTTGCTTTATTGGCAAGTTAAGATTGACTATTTAGAAAGTTTAAACTTGAAAAAAATACTCTAGAGAATTTAGCCTGTGCTATTGCTTTTGATTTTCTAACTCATGGACATAATACTGAACCCTACACAACCTAGAATAAAAGAAACCTAGAAGAAAAAGTATTTGATGGCTCCTGCAAAGATGGGGAGACATGATCTTCCCTTGACCCCAAATTAATCTTAAATGGCTTCTTCATGTTTTGCCTTTGAACTTCCCCTCTGGCTCCTGGAACAAATAATTGGGCTCCTAAAAATAGTGTGGTTATAAAATCTTATTAATCATAATGCGCCCAAATTATTCATAAAATTTATAATTTTACAGGCAACTAGGAAATGATTGGGACTATTAATATTTGTACATGGTAACAATTCCAAATGTGCAAAGGTGCTTCAAAAACAAAACAAATAACCAAATTGATAAATGGGCAGAAACCAAACAAACCAAACCAAACCAAACCAAACAAACCCTAAACAGACACTTCTCAAAAGAAGTACAAATGGTTGACAAATACATGAAAAAAAAAGTTCAACATCTTTGGCAGTTAGAGAAATACAAATCAAAAGATAACCTTCTTGAGAAATGGTCCTGGGAAACTGGATATCCATATGTAGATGAATGAAACTAGATCCCTGTCTTGCACCCCGCACAAAAATCAACTCAGTGGATCAAACACTTGGAATTAGACCAGAAACTCTGCAAATGCTGGAAGAAAATGTGGGCTCAATATTCCAACATCTTGATGCAGGCACCCACTTCTTTAACAAGATTTCTTAAGCTCAAGAAATAAAAACAAGAATCATTAAGAGGGACAGCATCAAATTAAAAAACTTCTGCACAGCAAAGGGAAAAGTTCAGAGTGTAAAGAGAGAGCCTGTGAAATAGGAGATCTTTGCCACATGCTCCTCAGATGGGATTAATATCCAGGATATATGAAGAATTAAAAAAATGTAACACCCAAAACAAAATACACACACACACATGCACACAAAACTACAAATAACCCAATAAATTGGAAAAAGAACTAAACAGACATCTCTCAAAAGAAGAAATACAAGTGGCCAACAAATATATAAAAATGTTCCAATCAGGGAATGGAAATCAAGACTACATTGAGATTTCATCTAACTGATCAGAATGGTAATTGCCAAGAATGCAAATAATAAAAAATGCTGTTGAGAATGTGGGAGAAAAAGTACACTCATACATTGTCGATGGGACTGCAAATTAATATAATCACTTTGAAAAGCTATGGAGATTCCTCAAAACACTAGGAGTGGAGACATCACATGACCCAACTATCCCACTTCTTGGTATCAATCCAAAAGAACTAAAGTTAGCATACTAAAGCAAGAAAGGTACATAAGTGTTTAAAGCAGAGTCATTCACAATAGCCAAGATATGTAACTAGCCCAGGCGACTGTCAACAGATCAATGGATTAAGAAAATGTGGTGTATTGTATATACACAATGAAGTTTTACTCAGTCATAAAGAAGAATGAAATGATGCTATTTGCTGATAAATGAATGGAATTGGAGAACATCATGCTAAGTGAAATAAGTCAGACTCAGAAAGTCAAGGGTTGATGTTTTCTTTCATATATGGAAGCCAGACCAAAATATGGAGGAAAAAATGGGGTGGAAACTCCATGAGAATAGAGGCAGGATCAGTGGAATGGAGGAAAGAGAAGAAAGAAGAGGGAGGAGGGATGGTAAACGGGAGGAACTATGAAATGAAATTGTCTAAACTGTTCTATGCACATGTATGAATATTCCACAGTGAGTTTTACCTTTTTTATGTCTGTGAAGTACTAACTCAAAAAATGAGTATAAGTAAATAGAAGAAAAAACAATGGAGAAGAAGAGAAATGAGGTGGGAGGAAAGGAGGGAAAGGGGAAGTACTAGAAGTAGTGGGACAGGAATTGGAGATTATTTTCCATTCTTGTAAAATTATGTCAGAATGAATCCTGATTTTATGTGTAACTATAATAACCTAATAAAAAGAAGAAAATAATTATAAGGCATACTAAAAGAAAAAAAAGCAAACAAAAGAACCCCCCCCCCCATAAAAACACCCACCTTCCAATCACACACATGCAGAACTTAAAGAGACAGAGCAACTTTTTGTGGGGGAGGGGTACCCGGAATTGAACTCAGGGACACTGGAACACTGAACCACATCCCCAGCCTTATTTTGTATTTTATTTAAAGACAGTGTCTCACTGAGTTGCTTAGTGCCTTGCTTTTGCTGAGGCTGGCTTTGAACTCAAGATCCCCCTGCATCAGCCTCCGGAGACACTGGGATTACAGGCGCGCGCCGACGCAAAAGTATCAGAACCAGACATGGATGTGGAAGAGATCTGGAGATGATGAAATCTAGTATATAAAATGAATATGATCAATATGCTAAGGATTCTCAGGGAAAAGGTGGATACATGTAAGAATAGATGTGTGGTAATAAATAAAAAATGTCTAGAGCTTGTAGTTAGACTTAGCAGGAAGAATAGGGAAAGATATATCTGTTCCATTTTCCTAGAATTACAATTTTTTATTATAACTTTAAAAAGTTTATTCTGTTTCTCTGAATTATCTTTGTTTCTTCTGAGTTCCTGTTTATTCATTGCTATTTCTTTCTTTATTAAAGACTTCCCTTAGTCGTATAGTAAAACTTGACTGTATAAACATATTTAAGATTGGACATTATAAAAGTAAAACATATATTAGATAGGGGATGGGAACCTCCACTCATTGTAAGGATACTGGGCAGGGATCTAGCGATTACTTTGGAAAGTGTGCACTTTTATCAAATGCCAATTTATAAAGATCTTTCCTTTCAGGGTTGCCATTTCTTTTCTTTTCTTTTTTTTTGTCTTTCAGAGAGTCACCCTCAAGTACTCTGCTCGAGGTCAAGTCTGGCTTTAAGCATCATAATAGATAAAGGAGGAAGAGAACTGAATATCCTACTGTTGAGTGTTCAGACTTTCACTTAATCTCCTTCCTTTTATTATGGCTTCTCCCCCTGCTATCCTCCTAGGATTGTTCTAAGTTTTCATGTATTATGGGCAAGGCATCTTATAAGCCTTTGCCCTCCATAAGGAACAGGGGAATGCTTCCTGGTCCTTAATCATCAGTTCACACAGGTCATAACTGAGTCATCCATTGCTCCTGCTTACAGAAAAGTCGATGTTGGTAGAAAATTCTCTATCAAGCATGGTTTCTTGTATTCTAGTATCTTATGAGTACAGGCACTGATAACTTTTGTTCTAGGTTATCTTTTCAAGGATATTTGTCTAGCAAAAAGCATAGGAAGATAAAACTAGTGTCTCCTTCTGGGGCAGATAGAAGATTTGTTTACTCAATAGTATACTAAATATGAAATCATCCTCCAGGACAGCAGTTAGACAAGTTTTCTTGTGGTGTCTTTAAAATATTGGAGTTTCCTGAGATTGGAGATTCTATGCTGTGATGCAAATCCACTATCTGCACAGTATCTACTGTGTCATGCTATCCCTGTGGGTTTTGAGGGACAAGGTAAATTGAGGTAAGCATATAGATCATGCTGCCAGTTGTGTAGGAAGAATAGAATCTCTCTGACCGAGAAGACTCATGTCTTTTGCCAACATACAGAAGTATCTGTGGAAGTAAACTATGAAAGTATAATTTGTAAGCTTTCAAGTAGGTAAAATCTCAGACATTCAATTCTTGATTTCCTAGTGCTGCTTTCCATGTGACACTCAGGAATCTTTATGAGGCTGCCTCTGTCTTCTTATATATCTTGTTCCACTTCTGGCCCTGCCACCTCTTGGTATATTTTAGCTTTTTCACCCCTGGGACCCAATAAGAACAATTTTAGAGGAGGAAAATTTTATTTGGTTCTCATGGTTTCTGAGGTCTCCATCCACAGATGGTCAACTCCATTGCTCTGTGCCCAAGATGAGACAGAACATCTCGGAAGAAGCATATGGAGGAAATCACCTCAGGACTTGGCACCAGGGAGCAGAGAGAGAGAGAACTCTACTCAAAGGGAACAGAATGCAGACCCTAAAGCTATGCTCCCAGTGACCTAGATCCTCTAGTCACAGCTTACCTACTTATAGTTACCACTAAATTAGTCCATTCAAGTGAATTAATGCACTGATTAGATTAAGGCTCTCATAACCCAATCATTTTACCTCTGAACTTTCTTGCATTATCTTACATGTGAGCTTTTGCAGGGTACCTCACATCTAAACCACAGCAGTGTATAACTAGAAGATCCGATCTGGATCCTACTGCTCTGGGATATACAACTGCTTTCTGTTTTTCCTGCCCCAGCTGAGGTATATTTATTTAAAATAGAAGAGAAATCCTTTTCCTTCCTTGTTTCTTCAGGCTGCTCCTTCTAATCTCACAAATTTCCATATCCTAAGGATTTAGGTTTTGCAAAATGGAAGCAAAAAAATCTTTCTGCTTCCAAGCCTACTGTTCAGTTCTTCTGAGACAAAGAGCAGCCTCTTTGATGTTTGAATGTGAGGTGAGAAGGGAAAAAAAGACTGACATAAATTAATATCTCAAAATATATTCAGTCATATTTATATATTTTGTTTGACAAATGTCTCTATTTCTCAGTTAACTCTCTCACATTGCCAGAATCCAAGGAACCTGTTCGCTCTCTAGTAGACTTTTCCATGGGGGTTAGTAAAGTAGTTCACTTTCTAAAACCTGTAGTAGGGAAAGAGACAGGAGTAGGCTGTATTTTGTCACCTTCCGTCCCCAGATTTCTGCAGCCATCCTTCTTCCTGATTTATTCCCAACAGGGTTCATTCCATAGCCTCTGACTCTCTAGAAGTCCACACAGGGCCAAAGCTCAATATACTCAGGAACATTTGGATTAATGAGGCTTTTTTATGGGGGAGAGAATAGAGTTTTTGAGGATAAAACCAGGTTAGAAGCAGGAAGAGGGTGAAGGGTACAGGTTTTCTGGGAAATGAATAATTGAATGAAGGATAGATTATGCTGAGACATTTAGGTTCATTTGGTGGACTGAAGAGGGGAACGATCAGAACAATATCTCTGGGGTTGAGCAATGTTGGGACTAGGAATGTTAAAGAGAGAATTACCAATCTTTCATCTGTCTCTTGGAGAGGTGACCTGTGATCCCAGTCCAGCCAAAAAATAGCAGGAGGGGGGTCATTCTTGGAACTGGAGCTAAAAAAATAAAAGTATGTAAATGAGAGCTGAGAGGAGGATGCTATAGAGGCTTTATAATTATGTCATTTTATATTATCCAACTGGCCCTGTGACTTCTGTAAAGGAGCAGGTTTGAATTATCCTGTTTGACATTATGCTACAAAGAGTGAATATTTTTCCTATTGTGCTTCAAACGGATGCATTTTGTAAATTAACAAAATTTCAGTATTTAGAAAGAAATTTTTAACTGTGTTTTGAGAAAAGTTATTATTTCACCATTTTAACAGTTAAAACAACACTGAGCTATTTAACCTCTGCCTCCATTCCCAATTGGTCCTCATGGCTGTTGGAAGCTTATCTTCCCTTGGGGACTTGTGCACATGGGGGTGATAGGATTTCACTCCTTTGAGATAGTTCCATTTCTGACCTTTAACCCCTGGACAGAAAGTTGGGCTCCTTAATTGAGCTTGAGTATAAAGAAACAAAAGGGCTAATATGGGTAAGTGCTTAATAAAGTAAAATGAAAATTATTTATGAGTCTAATAGAAGTGCCTCTTTTTGACCAAAAATTTTTTTGATCACATCATGTCTTTTTAACAGATTATGGGACAATTTCCCAAGTTTGATTGATGTCTAGCTACTCTTTACTCAGTAGTTCACTGACAAGAAAGAAGATATAAAAATAAAATATTTTTATTTCCATTCTCATCATTAGTGGACCTACATTTCTAAATCTTTTCTCTCCCATTTGTACTCTCTAGGTGATGAGGTCTGTAGTGCCTACTTCTGTTATAGCACAAGTTCCATGCATTTTATGTCAACAAAATATTCTTGTTCCTCTGTCTCAGTAAATTCCTGCTCTCTGCGAAGAATACAGAAGGGAAGAAAAGAAGCCAGTGAGTGTGGAAAAAAAATTCTGTCTCGTCTAAGATTTCTGGGTTTTGTTTATTTTCTCCTGAGCCATATCCAGACAACCTAATGGAGAATCAAGAGCTGTAGAAACAGGAGAACTTATTTCCTCACAGTTCTGGATGCTAGAGGACCACGATCAAGGTGCTATTACAGTTGGTTTCTTCTGAGGTTTCTCTCTTTGACTGGCAGCGGGCCATCTTCTCCCTGTTTCTTCACATGGTCTAAATATCTTTATAAGAAATAAGTAATATTCGGTTAGGATGCACCCATTTGATGTCATTTTACCTTAATCATCTCTTTTTGTTTTCCATTTTCAATTGGTACATTATAATTATAAATAATAGTGAGATTCATTGTTATATATTTGTACTTGCATGCCATATAATGATATATTTCAGTCAATATCATTTCCCAGGATTTTCCCTTTTCCTCCCTTCCCATGATTCCTTTCTTCTACTTAGTCTCCTTTCTATTTTCATGAGATTCCTTCCACCACAACATACACACCGTATTTTTTTTTTTCCTGTCTGGCTTATACACATGAGAGAAAACTTACAACTCTTGACTTTTCAAGTTTGGCTTATTTTTCTTAACTTAATGTTTTCAAATTCCATCCATTTTCCTGAAAATGACATAATTTCATTCATTTTTTTGACTGAATAAAACTCCATTGTGTATATATACCACATTTTCTTTATCCATTTATTCACTGATGGACACCTAGGCTGGTTCCAAAATTTGGATATTGTTAATCACTTCTTTAAAGACATTATTTCCACACACAGCACATTCTCTGGTGGTTATGATTTCAATATATATTTATTTTGGGGGGTGTCACAATTCATTCCAACAGGCCTGGGGATGGTGGTGTGGGAGGGTAGAAAACTGGAAAAGCCATGTATCTTTCTTTTCTTGTTGGATGAAGGACATAGATTCATCTACCTGGGGCTTGGGGAAATTTTATAACTTTAAGTTCAAAATAGATTCATTTACCCCTCTGCCAGTTTGGTTTAAGGGCTTAGTTACAGATACATCTCTCTCTCTCTCTCTCTCTCTCTCTCTCTCTCTCCACACACACACACACACACACACACACATGCAGATATACACTCTGTACATTTATGGGAGAAGGGTAGAAAGGAATATACATTCATCAGAAGAGCACTTAGAAAGAAAAGGCTAAATTGATAGGTCAAATAAGGACAATTTTAGGTGAATTTTTTTTCCTATGGTGCTTCAAATATTTTGTTTCCTCTACTGTCCTTTAAAATGCACATGTTAACTTGAGCAAATAATGACTTTTTTGTTTTGGAGGTGAAGATTGAACATTTTGATGGTTTTATTTATTTATTTATTT